>JAAKBH010000201.1:0-132186 GCA_019776075.1 Amaranthus palmeri | reverse complement strand
GTCCATCCGGGTACAAATATTATGTGATGTTTCTTGATCATTTCACCAATTATTTGTGGACATTTCCTTTATTTCGCAAATCTCAAGTATATGATATATTTGTTAATTTCCATTCTTATGTTCGCACACAATTTGAGATAAATATAAAATCTTTCCAATGTGATCACGGGGGTGAATTTGACAATAAAAATTTTCACCAATTTTGTGCGAGTCGGGGTATTATTCTTCGTTTTTCATGTCCACAAACATCCTCCCAAAATGGAAAATCCGAAAGAAAAATTCGTTCCATCAATAATATTATTCGGACTTTATTATGTCATGCTTCTCTTCCCCCATATTTTTGGCCTCACGCCTTAAATACCGCCACATATCTTCTCAATATTCTTCCATCCAAATTACTTGGCCATCTTACTCCCACTCATTTACTTTATCATAAAGCTCCTACATATGATCATCTTAGGATTTTTGGGTGTTTATGTTTTCCTTTATTTTCCTCATCTAAAATTCACAAACTTCAACCCCGTTCTTCTCCATGTGTCTTCTTGGGATATCCCTCCTCACATCGCGGTTATAAGTGCTATGACATCGCATCAAATAAAATAATTATTTCGCGACATGTTATTTTTGATGAGTCCTCTTTTCCCTTTGCAAGTCGTTCCAAACTTACTCCTCACGAGTATGATTTTTTGGAGCCCAATTCTGTCCATCCCCTACTTCGGCCCATTTTACTCGGCCCACACTCACAGCTCTCAGAATCTAATACCACCCAGCAGCAGGTTCAATTCCCTATTGGGCCTGCCTCTACTGAAGCCCAACCTCATCACTCCCCCCAGCGTCCAACAGTCACAAACCAGCCGCCTACTTCTTTTCCTTCTGGGCCTGTCTCTGATACGGCCCAAATACCATCTCCCATACCCTTTGAGGCTCCCAATGCCTCTATTGGGCCTGCCTCACGCAGCCCAATCATTGGCCAACCCACTCCCCACCTCTCTACACCATCTCAAAATAAAATCATCACCCGAAGTCAACATGGCATTTTTAAACCTAATCCTAAATATTCCTCTCATGCTTTATCCGTCACCTTTTCTCCAATTCCCAAAAATCCCATAGATGCATTACGTGACCCAAATTGGAAGCGAGCCATGCAAGAGGAATTTGATGCTTTAATTGAAAATAATACTTGGGAGCTAGTACCTAGACCGTCTGTTGCTAATATTATTCGTTCATTGTGGATTTTTCGCTTGAAAACTAAGTCAGATGGGTCTTTTGAGCGTTATAAGGCGCGTCTTGTGGGCGATGGTAAGACTCAGCGTGCGGGCATTGATTGTGATGAGACTTTTAGTCCTGTTGTCAAACCTACTACTATTCGTACTGTTTTGAGTATTGTTGTTTCCAGGTCTTGGTCTATTCATCAGTTAGATGTTAAAAATGCATTTCTTCATGGTAATTTGAATGAGATTGTTTATATGCATCAGCCCATGGGCTTTCGTGATTCTCGGTATCCTGATCATGTTTGTCTTCTTCGCAAGTCTTTATATGGATTGAAGCAAGCCCCTAGGGCTTGGTATCAACGTTTTGCTGATTTTGTTACTTCTATTGGTTTTCGTAATAGCATTTCTGATCAGTCCTTATTTATTTACTGTCATGGGTCCGAAATTGCTTATCTTCTTTTGTATGTTGATGATATTATTCTTACTGCTTCCTCTGATCGTCTCCGACAGTCTATTATGGCTAAGTTGAGTTCTAAATTTGCCATGAAGGACTTAGGTCCTCTGAGTTATTTCTTGGGTATTGCTGTCACTCGTAATTCTACAGGTTTATTTCTTTCTCAACAAAAGTATGCTACTGAGATTCTTGAGAAAGCCGGCATGTCTCAATGCAACCCCGTCTCTACTCCGGTTTCTACTACCAGCAAACTTCGTGCTGATGCTGGTTTATCTTGTTCTGATCCCACTTTGTATCGTAGTTTGGCTGGTGCTTTACAGTATCTCACCTTCACTCGGCCTGATATTTCCTATGCCGTTCAGCAGATATGTCTCTTTATGCATGATCCTCGGGTTGAACATATGGCTGCTCTTCATCGCATTCTTCGTTACATCAAGGGTACACTTTCTCATGGTTTGCAATTGTATAAATCCTCTATCTCTTCTCTTATTTCTTATACTGATGCTGATTGGGGCGGTTGTCCTGATACTCGCCGCTCTACTTCTGGTTATTGTGTTTTCTTGGGTGATAATCTTGTCTCTTGGTCTGCTAAGCGCCAACCCACTGTTTCTAAATCCAGTGCCGAAGCAGAATATCGTGGTGTTGCTAATGTGGTTTCTGAAACATGCTGGATTCGTAATTTACTTCTTGAGCTCCATTGTGCTATTACTACTGCTACTCTTGTTTATTGTGATAATGTTAGTGCTGTTTATTTATCGGGTAACCCAGTTCATCATCAGCGCACTAAACATATTGAGATGGACATTCATTTTGTTCGTGAACGAGTCAAACGGGGTGATATTCGTGTTCTTCATGTTCCCTCCCGTTTTCAGATAGCTGATATTTTTACCAAAGGTCTTCCGCAAATTCTTTTTGAAGATTTTCGATCCAGTCTCAGCGTTCGTCAACCTCCCGATTCGACTGCGGGGGTGTGCTAGAATAATAAATATTCTCAAAGAATATTTTGCATATATTGTTTATTTAGTGTATCTTTATATGTTAGAATATAATATTAGGAATATATTGTAATTATTTAGTTTCCTAAAAACCATAGATTAATCTTGTATATATTCTTATGATGATAATGAGAAGGCATCGAATCATTCTCCCAATTATCTCTTTTATTAACACCCATTGGGAAATAAAACAATAACCAATATATATGGACAAAGTAAAAGCTTACCGAGATGGTGGTTGAAGATAATTCTAATGGGGTTTGGATTTTGGATTAATGGTAGAAAGGAAAGATTATCCTAATGGACTCAAAAACTCCAAATCTGGAGAAGCAAAATCTAAAATTGAAGAATTCATAAACTTACAAGCACAAAAATTATTCAAAATTGACAAATCAGAAGAATTAGAAGAAGAAATTATTGTCAATCAAAAAAATCAATAATCTTTCCAAAAAACTCAGAAATTATTGTGAATAAAAAAAATCAAAATCAATTTAATTTATATGCTTTCGTACAAAATTGACGAATCAGAAGAAGAAAACCCAGGTGGGTATCTAAATATCTGTTTATATGAGTACGAATTTGTTACACCTCAACAAATTGAGAGTTGGGTACTAAGCAAACTTTAATGGTAGAAAGGAAAGTGATGAAGAGAGATTAATGGTGGAAAGAAATCTAGGGTTTGAACTTTGGAGATAAATTGGGTCTTTGAAGATTAATAGTGACTTTCAAGATTAATGGAGGAAGAAGAGGATGGAGATGATGGAGAAAAAAGAGTAAGAGAGAGAAAGATGATTGGGGATGAAGAATTAAATTAAAAAAAGGAAATACAAAAAAAGAGGAAAAAAAAAAAGGAAAAAGAAATAAAAAACTCAAAAAAAAAGGAAAACTCAGAATAATGGAAAGTCAACGGTAAAAATCATGGTCAACGGAGTCAACTGGTCACTTGGACGTAATGGTGGTCATTTTCAAAAGTCGGTGGTTGTAATTCATTAAAAAAACTTTGCGATTGTAATTCACAAAATAAAAAAAAACTTTGAGGCTGTAATTCACAAAAGATCTATATATATATATATATATATATATATATATATATATATATATATATATATATATATATATATATATATATATATATATATATATATATATATATATATATATATATATATATATATATATATATATATATATATGAAAGTTCAAGAAAGGAAAGACTAAGACATCAAAACAATCTAACTACCAAGAGTTTGTTATAACTAAGTTATAACAAACTCTTAAATAACAACTATTGTAATAACAACTGAACCACTTGTTTAGCAATAGATTGTAATACACAAGATATAAATCTAGAATCTACTGCTGCACGTGTACTCAAGAAATCTTTATGTGAAGCACGTGTACCATGTTGTGCACCTTCCAAATGTCCTTCCTCTTTTGATGTGGCAGCATACTGATCATAGTTGTCTGATATCCTTGGTAGCAAGGCTTCTTGTGAATTCTTTGTAAATGTCAACAATAATAAAAAAAGGACATGAACTAAAGATTATAAATTTAATAAAATACATAATGTAAATGAAACCCATAAGATTAGACTCTTGATTAATTTTACGAAATTTCTACAAAAAAATGTCATTTACCAACATCCATTTATCTACAAACCATTTTTGAGAGCAATGAACGTTGCTCTTGGCGTGATCAACAAAATGATAATTCTGCAGGTCTCTCTTAACATAATGGACAAAATGAGAGCAATGAACGTCGCTCTTGTCATGATGAGGAAAATGAGAACTCTACAGAACGCACTTCGCTAAATGAGCAAAATGAGAACACTGTGGGTCGCTCTTCACGAGAACAACAGTCAACTAATGAGGGTGATGCAGAGGTTGTCACTTCTTTTGATGAAGAAGACACTCGACTAACACTTCCATGGATTAAGTCGCTAATTTGGTAAGTAAACATAAAATGCACGCAACTCTGAATAAAATCTTTATTAATAATGTTATAATGTTTTTTCCTTTTAGTTTCAATGGATCAAAGGGTAGTTACAAACTAACTCGAAAAATCAAAGAAATTTTTGAGACAATAGTGGATAAGGGAGCTGGGCGTTGGACATTAGTAAAACAGGAGACTCGAGATTATTACTTTGGAGAGTTTCAGGTACGGAAAATATTTTTTTGATTTACTTCAAATGAATAGTTCTAATGTTTATGTATTTTTTGTGCAAAAATATTAGAAGTGGCCTTCTAAAATCACTCCTCATCTTCGTGTGGCCTGGAATCTCCGAGCTGGGAGATGTATAGTTTGTGGCGAAGTGAAGAGAAGAAGAAAATCAAAGCATCCAACGGATCCTATAAGTCAAAATGGATTGAAGAAGAGGAGTGGACCAAGTTGAAGGCAAGTTAGGATACCAATGAGTTCAAGACTAAGAGCAAAATAAAATCAAAGAATCGACGTAGGGGTATTGAGGGAGGACAAGCATATGCCACCTATGGAGGAGAATCACAATCTGCTGCTAGGGTTATGGATAAGACGGTAAGTTAATATACTTATTAGTTCTTTAATTAGTTTAATAATATATTTCAATTATTCACACCTTTTTTTATTTAGGCCAAGGGTGAAGGGAGAAAGCCCTTAGCTTATGAGCTTTTTTCTACAAACGCATGAAACCACCGATGCAAAGGGAAATAAAATAGGCTTCATCAATAAGCACGTCGAATCTCTTAATGTAAGTAAATAATATTTGTTAATTATATATCTACACATATGCATACACAATTGTTACTCGTTTATGTTAGCAGTGGCATTTGGCTGATATTGTATGATATGGTTTTTCTTGTGATTTTTGAATATTTTTTCAATATGGATAGTCCACTTTTCAAACAGAACTCTGGCCAATTTTTTTGTAGAATTCTAATTTGTAGACATATAATTGGTATTCTCTCTTTGGTTTGAATTTATAGGCAACTTATCTTAAGATGGTTGAATAGGCAGAAAAAGCTAGCGACACCCCCAAGGCCCCAACTATAATGCAATTTATTTGAAAGCTTTTCTCCAAGTCACAGAGCAAAAGAAGAAGAAATCGTCCAAAGTTTATGGCGTTGCGTCCGCAACTCTACGTTTCTATCCTGATTTCCAATCTCCACCATGTGGGTCCACTGAAGCAACTCCTTCTGCTGATCTCATATCTGAGAGAATCATGAAAGAGTTTGACAAAAAGTCCAACCACATTAGGGAAGAGTTGCTTAGGCTCTCGAGTACCACTGATCTATTGGCAACTAAGTTAATAGAGTGGAAACCATTGTACTCGACTCAACCAGTACCCAAGTGCAAGTTCAGACTCTTCATGTGCAAATGGCACAATTACAATCTAACCAAAAAAAATGTGGGACCTTTTCTTGCCATACCTCAAGCAACTACAAAATGCTCAACACTTGACTTCCTCTTAATTTATATTTATTGTAATATTGAATATATATTAGTATTGGATCATTGGAATATTGTTTTGGATGTATTTTCTAACATTTTATATGTAATATTCCATATTTATATTTATTGGTCTTTCAATTAATTTAATTAATTTTTATATTTCATTTAAATACTAATATAAATAAATATATAAAATTTTGCTATTTAAATACGAAATTAATATTGCCAACAAAAATAATGTTTTGTTGATATCTTGTAGGAAAAAGCCAACTGATTTCCAACAAAAACGTCTGTTGGTATTTGCCTACAAGATCCTTACACAATTGGTTTGTAGGTAATTACCAACAAACTTCCAATGAATAGTTTTAGCTACAAGCCTACAACGCTCATACTAACATATACCCGTTTGTTGGTATCTTGTAGGTAAAGGGCCTGCACCTACAAATTACCAACGAAAATGCTTGTTGGTAAATTGTTTTTTTTTTTTTGTAGTGAAAATAAAAGGTTTAAATAGTTAGAATAAGATAGAGTTAGGCTAAAAAAAAACGAAATTCATACAAAAGTTGGTATGTAAAAACATGACATAAACCACTTTTAAATGTAATTGCGTATGTAAAAATTACCAAAAATTGGAGGTTTAAATATGTTTCCCTTCAAACGTGTAAAACAAGTGACAAAATATTTTGAGTACCAACTATATATGGGTATGCTTAGCTTATCTAACTTTTTTTTGTACGTCATGGGAATATGTCGAGTTGACCCTTTCCTAAGGTCGACCCTGAATGCAAACAATTATTTCCTCTTTTAGATACTGATGCGTGGTATTATTAAAAAGAGGTCTATTGGTTTGACCGCTTGAGTGGCCAATATATTTTAGATATACTCATTGACAAACTTTATAATTAATGGATCGTCCTTAATAATGTTGTTTAATATTCCTTTTCGGTTCAATCAAAACCTTGATTTATATATCGTGTTAAAAGCACAATATGTTGTAGTGTTATTATAGTCGATCATTCCTAGATTTATGATCTTATAATAACAAAGTATATTAATGGGTTAACAGAAAAATGGAAAGACAACGTTTTTGCAGTTGTTGATGGGGGCCAGGTAGTCTGGTGCACAACTGATCAACATATATAGAGTGACATTTAAGCTAATCCTACTCGAGTAAGATCTGTTGCACCTAATTCTTTTTCTATTCTATTTCTACCTACAAATATCTCCATCAGTTAGTTGATGTGCCTTCCTTTTTCAATAATATCTACAGTATTCAAATAAAAAAAGCTCTAAGTCATAGTGTCTAATGTCCAAATTAATTAAACGTAAAATTAATTAAGGTCATCACTCACGAGCTAGTAGTAGTATTTATGCCGGTTACAGTTGTTTGGTTAATGGTACAAATTTGATTGTTGATAACAAATATCGAGAATGATATTGAAAATTTTAATGCATTAGCTAGAAAACTTACTTTATAAGGTTTTGAATCATGCTTGTTATACCGTTTGCATTCTTTTTGTTCATAAAGTTCTTTTTCATCCATTACAACTCGAAATACAATTATTGAAACACTCTTATAAAAATATATTATAGAGATATATATATATATATATATATATATATATATATATATATATATATATATATATATATATATATATATATATATATATATATATATATATATATATATATATATATATATATATATATATATATATATATATATATATATATATATATATATATATATATATATATATATATATATATATATATATATATTTATAAGGTGTATATTATTATATATAGTCACCAAATATTATCTATTGGAAGAATAAATAACTTAAAAAAACTGAGATGGACACATATTCCGAGCAAAACAAGCTATTCGACATAATATATATATATATATAAAAATGTACATATATTATATATGATTATCAATTTTTTTAACAAAAAGAAAAAAAGATAAAAAAAAAAAGACAATGAATTAGCATAAAATTAAATGGATGATTAAAAAGAGAAAAGATGAGGAAATTAGTTGAAATATTTGACGATGAGAGGAAGAAGTCTCAGATTGTAACAAAGCTCCAAAAGTGAAGTTAGGGTTGGAACCATAAAGATATTGAACTCCCTTAATATCATCATATTTCAAATTCAGTTTCTTTTCTCTTGGCTTCAAACTTGGATACATTACTGATTCCTTCACATTACTATGTGCTAAACCCAACAAATGACCAATCTCATGCAACGCTACAGATTCTAAATCAATTGCAACGCTGGATTCTTCTTTTTCAAAATCAATTGTCCATCTTTCAGCTGCATCTAGATGAAATCTTCCATTTTCAGGTGAGAATGCATGAGCTAAAACCCCTAAAACCCCGTCAAAAGACTCCCCATCTCCATGATCACCATTATAAAATCCTATTTTTATATCAGCAAAATCAACATCTTCTGTTATTTCCACAAATTTAATAGGAATGACTGATGCCCATTTTGAGAAACTACGCTCAAATGCGGCTTTAATATCACGTAAGCTCAAATATGTAGGAATCATGTGCAGTTCAGAAAAAGCGTACGTAAGAGTGATTGGTATTTCCTTGGTCCATCTTGGCTGCCCTGGGAAATATAAGTAGTGTTGAATAACATGGAAATTGTGATGGTCAGGCATACCACACCTAGGAGACGTGATCATGGAAATTGTGGTTGGATCAAGGCTACCTGTTATGGGTAGATTATAATTTCGTTGGTAATGAGCCACCATTCTTTCTAAATCGTCGTCGAATTCGTCTGTGAAATCTAATTGATGATGCTTATTATTAGGAAGCAAAGAGTATCCAAATTGGTGAAAGTATTTTTTGAGATCAACAATCTCTTCAACACGATTTCCTTTCCTAGTATTCACCAGTTTTTCGAGGCGATGCCAAGCATGATGAGGAGGTGATCGGGTCACAGAATTAATGTTAGATGATGAACAACAACCAATATTAATGAAGAAGAAGAAGAAGATGAGCAACCAAATAAGCATGGTCGCTAGCTATGAAATTTAATTTAATTTGTTTGATGAATTAATTTGAGAATGAACAAATTTGTATGGATAAGAAGTTTACATGTAATATGGAGTAAGTTGAATGAGGTGGGTAAACTGCTACTTTTATAATATCCTTTTTGTATGTAGATCATCTCCAACTGCCTAGCTAGCTTCGTTCTTACTTGATTAGTTATAACAAACTTCCCAACTAATTAACTAACTATATATATATTTTTTTTTTTTTGAGTTAAAACCTGTGAATTATATTAGATCGAGATCGACCAAGGCCATAAAGCCATTGGGGAAAGGTTCCATACACATCTTTTCAAGAGCTATACCCGAATCCCATCTAGCTACGGAATGGGCAACGGTATTTCCGCTCCTTCTAACAAAATTACAATCAAAGCTACCAAAAATATCACTAAGAACATGTACATAATCATATAAAGCAAAAATGGGAGAAAACCCAGTGTCCTTCTTCTTGATAGTGTTGATGACAGAGATAGAGTCTCCTTCAAGAATGATGTTGTCATAGCCCATCCTAGCAGCTACCTCCAGAGCAAAACAGGCTGCTGACAGCTCGGCCTCCTCCACGCCCATATTTGAGAAAACTTTTCTAACAGCCGCCACTAAAGGTCGGCCTTCATGGTCCCTGCATACCACACCCAAACCTCTAACACAGTCCCCCCCCATATATGCATCAAAATTGGCCTTCACAAAGCCATTACAAGGGCGTCTCCAACACCTAAGAGTAGTAGTACGAGGGTGATGGACCGAAAGAACTTGAGCATTGTAGAGGTTGTAATCATGGAGCATCTTAACAAAAGAGGAAGACAACTATATATATATATATATGCATGTGTTGTGGATTATGTGACTACTAAGTATTCACTTAATCACTAAAGCCTTTGACTTAATTTTTTAACTCATTTTACGCTTCCACAACTTTATTAACATTATACTCCCTCCGTTCCAGTTTACTAGTCCTTTTTGACCAAACACGGATTTTAAGGTAGTAGTGGGGTCCATTGAAAAAGGTGATAGTTGGGTATTTTAATTGATTAAATTAATTGTAAAGGTGGTAGTGGATTATTGGGAATTGGAAAAGTGGGGGTATTTAGCTAAAAAAGGATAGCCAATAAAGGAAATGGGACAAGTAATGAGGAATTGCCAAAAAAGAAAATGGGACAAGTAAACTGAAACGGATGAAGTATTTATATAGAAGTATATTATTAACTAACTTCTCTGATTTCATATTTTTCCATTCATTATTTTAATTTGTCATTTTGCATTCAAGATTATTAACAAAGAATCTTTTTATTTACTTCATACTTTTTTGAATATAGTTACAGCGCCCCTTGTCCATAAGGTAAAATTAATGGTTGTAGAAGGTCCATATAAGTTATAAATTGCAAAGGAAAAGGGCTCCAATGTGTTATTTCGCCCTGGACCCCTATATATCAAAGGCTGGCCCTGTATAGTTAGCTATATACATTACATGAAATGCTTTTTTTTTAATTACAAAAGTCGTTGCTATATTTTATTACAAAAAACATTTATTGCAACAACTTTTAGCATTAAAAAAATATTACTATATATTGCAACGACATTTACTGTTACAAAAATCATTATTGTAACAACATTTATTATTCAAACAATCATACTCCCTCCTATTCATCATAGAAGTTCCTTTTGACTTTTCACGGATTTTAAGGAGAGTCAAATGGGACCACATGTGTAAGAGAAAAATGTAGAGTTTTTGAATTTTTATAAGTGTAAAGTGGGGTTAGTAGGTATAAAAGTGTAAAAAAGTTAAGTTTAGTAGGGATAAATTGGTAAAGTTAACATACCCAAAATATAAATGAGACATTTAAGGTGACTTGACCCAATAAGAAAATGGGACACTTAAGGTGAATAGGAGGGAGTATATTTTATTAAAATGTACCTCATATATCTTTACATTTTATTAAAATATACCTTATATATTTGGCAATATCAGTGTTGTTGCAATACATAAAATAATTTTTCGCAACGACTTGTGTTGTTGCAATACCTAATAATACTTTTTAGCAACGCCTGCTATCGTTTTCAAGACCCGCTTTTATTTTTTGGTGGAAGGAAATCAAATTTCAGATATGGCAACAATAAATTAGTAACGAAATTCAGTTTTTGCAACCACCTCTATTTTTTGCAACAATAAATTAGTAACCAAACTTGTTTTTGCAACGAAATTTATATATATATATAATAAATAACTAAAGTGAAATTGATGTAGCTGATTCTTAGCTTGAACATGAATTACTCACATATAGTTAATATATTTAGTTGTTTTAGTAGGGTTTTGGTTTGATTAGTGAATAATGAATGGATTCTTAAAACTTACTCCAAAAAGAAAAGTAAGGCAGATCTAGAATAATTAATGTGAAGGAAAACATGAGTATTCAAGATGTTGGGGCCTTGGGGCCATGAAAAGCTGCATTGATGGGCAATCCACTACCACCAGCAGTAGCGTCTTGTGGACTGATCCAACCACAACAACTACATTCTGCTGCTGGACCTTGATCATACAGTAAACCCTTGAAAATATGGCCATTAATGTTAACTGCAGTTTGATAAGCAATTTGTTGTTCTTCATCTTCTATTGGACTCACTTTCACACATCTGAATCTTGCTGTTTTATTCACCTCCCATGGAAAATTACTCTTCATTTCCAACCCTAAACCACATTATGCACCCAAAATCAGTTTTATTTTATTATTTTAATATTTTATAATTTATAATTATTTATTTTTGTAGTGATACCTGAAAGATTAGTCTGGTGTTGTTGTCCAGCACTTGTTCTGGTAGCAGTTTGAGCTAGAATTCCAAGAGTAGAAGATGGAAGAATAAGATTTTGTTGACGTTGACGACGTTTGGCAGCAGGAACCCACGTGCTTTTGACGTGAGTAGGACAATGAAAGCCTTTAATCTTACAGCAAGTCCTACACCTGAAGTAAGCACAATCTTTCTTAGCTTGATTTCCACAATCTTGACAATTCATAACCCTAGGGCTGTCCCTCCATATCATTGTATTATTATCAGATAATTGCTGATGATGATGAATTAGTTGGAGCTTCGGCACATATGATTGCCATATCTCTATACTTGTGTTTGGGTACATTTCTTCACTAATCGTATTAGCGTTATTACAATTTGGATAATTGCTGTTATTAATATAGTTTAAAATCTGGGTTTCTGAATTAATTTCCATAAAAATTGATTAAAGTTAAGGGGATTTTTGTGAGGATGATTAAAAGAAGAAGAAGAACGGCGCCATAAATAGTAGGTGTTGTAAATGGAACAAGCTAAGCTGTTTGATAAAGACAAGAGCAAGTTAAGGGGATTTGTTAAGTCGTTAATCAATTCCTGAATTAAAGCTGCAACAACACCGACAATCTCTCTCAGTCTCAGTTGTTATTGTGATTTGTTTATGTTCATTCTTAACCTTCATTTACTCTCCTCTTTATCACTCAACACATTCAGTGCTGCTCAAATCACTAACTCTCAGTCACGTCACTATAAATACTTCTACCTTCTCCGTTTCATAATACTCGCTACATTTCAATACTTATAACAAGTACTATTCTTGATCAATATTATATTCTTTCCATAATTTCAACTCATCATCATCATATCCAGTGTTCCCACACATAGATACTCTATGGTCAGGGTCCGGGCATAATTTCAACTCATATATAAAAAATAATACGTTCTTTCATTTTCATATAAAACCTAGTTTTTTTATACTACTATCATTCCATGTAAATGTTTCATTTACTTTTTAACACTATTCGATCACTTATTATTATTAATTTGTATTTTATTCTAAATTTATAAATTAAAACATAATCAAATTAGATCTTGTTTAATTCATCTAAATACAAAGATTATTATTATCCATTGTTTACAATATTTTGTTATGTATAGTAAAAGATACTATTAGACATTGAATAAGTACTCCATTAAATAGGACATTTTCAATGAAATAGAGGGGATATATAATTTTAATAATTTTTGTTTAGTGTAAATAAAAATATATCTCTTACTTGCTCTGTTTCTTAAAAAATTGTCACTTTTTATTTTGGGACGTTTTATTTGTTTTTTAGTAAGAAATCTTGCCATTTATATCACAAATTTTGAGCATAAATAACCTTACTCATCATTCTTATATTTTAATATTTTAAAATGCTTATGGTTCTTACATATCTTCCACTAACTTCATAGTAATATTTTTATATTCTTTATGGTCTCATTCTCAACATGTTTTTACTAACTTTATAAAATCATTTTTTATTAGACGTGATCCCCATATTTTTTCCCACTAACTTTCGATTAATAATGTTTCTGGTCTTTATTTTTTTTCATAAAATTTATTATTCAATAAAATAATATACTATTGTCTAAAATATTCTATTCCTCTTAATTTTCATGAATATTTGTTTTAAAAACTTTATTAAAAACGAAGGAAGTAGTAAAATATAAATTGGAATATGTGTAAATAGAAATGTAGTGAGTAATGGGTAAAAGATGAAGTATAAGATACCAGCCGTTAGATGCTTTATCATTTGTTGATAATGTTTCCAAGTGATCTAGAGTCAGCTTTTAGATCTTATTCGTCCTTGCAGCGAAAAACTCGCTCTACTTTTACTGACGTGAGTCAAATTATAATTGCATTTTTTTATTTTCGTCTTTGAAATTTGATTTGATTACAAAATATTTAACCGATGTTGAAGTGCTCATTACTCATATATACACCTGGGAAAATTTGATCCGACCCGAAAATGGATCCGGGACCCGATCCGTTAAAACCCAAATCCGACCGATTCGAAAGAGACTTAACCCGAAACATGACCGACCCGATATTTACCCGACCGGCAACCGACCCGACCGACCCGTTTTGACAGGTCTAATTTCAATTTTTAGAGTAATCTCAATGTTAGAATTCATTTCAAATAAAATTTTTGTTTTCAACTTATCTAAACATATTTACTATATCATTTGAACCTTAAAACGCATTAATAGATCTTTAAAAATACGCAATTAACATCTTTTTATCCATCGTAATTATTTTTCTTTAAAAAAAGGACTTTATAATCATCTTAATTGAATACATATATCTTGTTAAATCAGTCAAATGAGTTTTTTGTTCTTCTACATTTCAGTAAGCAAATCGATATAATTTATAAGAACGTTTTGTACATTTGAATGAGCTTTTTAGAAAAGAAATGTCGCTAGCTTAGTAAAACATGTATCTTATAAATCGAAATAAGTACTTAGTTATTTGTATATCTTTTTAACATGAAATTGTGAAAATATTTTTTATGAGAAAATGAGAAGATATTTAACGTCATTTTTATCTAATGTTACAACTTTAATAAACGCAATAACTTTTATAAAGCACGTATATTACAAGTTTTTCAAAACAAATATTAATTTCCTTATTTTCTTTACACTTAAATGAACCTGATATACCAACTAGTTTTAGAAAATCGCACATCTGGTTTCTCTAATGTGACACGTATCTTACAAATCCAACTATACATAGAGATTTAAAGTTTAGACAACGAGCGTCATTATTACTAATTTCTTATAACTTGAATTCAATCTTATATAAGGCTTTAATATCGTGTTAATTGATATGTGGATTAATGTCATAGGGATGAGAAATAGTTTTTATTAAAAAAGTTTCATAAATAATAAAATATGAGAAAATCATTTTTTAAATTTCATAAGGCATAACCCGTTGGGTCAAACCGACCGACCCGGAACCGAGAGTGACCCGACCCGAAAATGACCCGATCCGAGAATGACCCGACCCGAAAATGACCCGATCGAAAGTGACCCGACCCGTAACCCGCCCGATCGACCGTTTTCCCAGGTCTACTCATATCTGAGACATCTGAGTTGTCTGACATCGGATAAAGAGAAATGCATGCATTATTTTATAAACTTAAAGAGTAACTCCTACTATCACCAATTGGTTTTAGCTAGTAGTGAATCGTCTTGAGTTTTATGAGTGAACTACTTCATCTCTTCCTTATTTGGGTTGCCCAGACCGATTCTCTAAATTCAATCAATTGATTTGCTAGGCCATTTGGAAAACGTACTTGTTGATCTTTGGATATAGAATATTATTGTTAGCTAGCTAGGACAGAGTCTTTTTTTGTCGCCAATTTATTCACTAATAGCGAAAAAAATATTAAAATCTAACTTTGTCGCTTAAGTGTTGAAAGTGAGAAAAAATTAAATTTCAAATTATGTAGAAGGGAACTTTCTGTTAAAAAAAAAGATCAATTTTTCCATCATAATCAAAATTATTCTTCTCAATATATTATTTCTGATTCTCAAAATTAAGTATTTCTTTGTAGAAAGATAAAATTCTCTAAAATATAAGTTTTGTTTATAATATTTTTGTTATTATATTTATAATTTATTAATTTTATTTAAGTATGATTTTTATATATGTTATATTTTTTTATTTTTATTTATAAATTTATAATTTTATTTTATGGCATTTAAATAATTTCATGGGAAATTCTATGTGGTAACTTTGAAGTTTCGAATTTTTCAAGTGGTAGACAAATCATTGTTTAATCCATATGGTGACTAGGGATGGTCATGGGCGGGTCTGGAGCGGGTTCAACATGACCCGGATCCGGACCCTTTTAATTTTCTAGAGATCCAAACCTATATCCGGACCCTAAGAGTCTAAAATTTTCAGATTAGACTCAGACCCTCTGGATCTAATGGGTCTAGAGTCCTTAATGGATAAAAAACAGTCAGTCTCTTGAGAGACCGTCTCTCAGAGAAACATCTCTCAAACCCAACCCATTAAAGTTTGTTTTTAATCTTACACTACATTTTCTTTAATGGGCCGACCCAATTAGATATGGTTTCTCAAAAGAGACCGTCTCTCACAAGAATGTGTAAAAAAAATCTCTTTGATTTGTCAAATTTGAACTTTTTGGAAGTCATGATATTTTTATTCGTATTATCGTATTTTCAATCATTAAATGCTAATTTAGCATTTAAAGTCGCATAGCATCATCCATATATACTTAAATTCTATTACATACACTAGTTTGAGTCCGTAAAATATGTGTAATTGGGTTAGCAGTTAGCACTTAACAAGTACTCCCTCCGTTCCTTTTTGATGTTCCTATTTGGGTTTTTCACCAAGATTAAGAAAAATGGAATCTTTGGTGGTAGTGGGTATTATATAGTAGTGGAAAGTAATGATTGTATTGGAAGTATAAGAGAAAAAATAATTAAATAATAGTGTAATGTAATGATTGTATTGGGACTATAAGAGAGAAAATAATTAAATAGTAGTGTGAAGTAAGAAAAGTGGGGTTTTAAGGGGTAAAAGTGAAATGAAATCTTTCCAAAAATGGAAATTTATTCTAAAGTGGAAAAACTTATGAAACTACCCGTTTTAGTAAGGTGGAAAAACAAAAAGGAACGGAGGGAGTTATATATATATATATATATATATATATATATATATATATATATATATATATATATATATATATATATATATATATATATATATATATATATATATATATATATATATATATATATATATATATATATATATATATATATATATATATATATATATATATATATATAGGAACGCGTTCAGGAGTGAACCATTGTTATATGCGAACCGTGCGAACAACCATTCAATAACGTTGGATTGCAATGGATGGCTACGATTTACACGGTCATTAATGGAAAAATTGTAAATTCCGCGAAATAAACATTTTAGGGTTTTGTTCTTCAAATCAACTTCTCTCTTCCAAAATCCTTTCTCTCTCTTCCGAAATCCTATCTTTGCGATTCACCTGGGATTTCACCTGCGATTTCAGCTACAATTTCACCTGAGATCAGCTACAATCAAAAATTTACTACAAATCAGCAAAAAGGCAAGAAGAAATTAATAAAATCGTGTTCTTTCTTTAATCAATTGATAATAACTTGCTTTTTTATTTTCTATAGGTAGTTGAAGAACACATTAGCTTTTATAACTACCGTTCAGCTACAATTTGCAACAACACATTGTTCGTCTACAAAAACGGTGAATCTTTTAGTCCTATTAGTTTTGTTATAATTTTTGGTTATTTCAGTGTTGCTTTATGATGTATAAAAAATTTACATTGTGCTCTTTTAGTGTTATTTTTTTAGAATAGTTGTTTTGAGTGAGCTTATAAAAACTTTGTTAGCTATAATTTTTGTTTATTTTAGTGTTGCTATATGATGTATAATTGTTTAATTCATTCAAAAAAATTATTGTTACTGTTATTATTTTTTTTAAATGTTGAACAATGAGTGTTGTGAAAATGAGTGTTATGAAAATGATATACATTGTGCTTTATTAGTGTTATTTTTCAAAACATAAAAGTTTCTTTTTATTAAAATTTAGTGTAATTCTCTTTTTCAGGTTCAATTAGAAGAAATTGATGAATTAGTTATAGATGATGCTAGTTCATCAACACCTAAGCCAATATCTTATTTATGTTTAGCCCTATATGGGGAACCCAAAACAGTAATTCCTTACTGTGAAGCTAAGTTACTTCCTGAAGTAAATATGATATTGATACATTAGATGAGGGTTTTTGTTTTTATAAGAATTATACAAATGCTTATGGCTTTGAAGTTAGACGTTTTGGAGAGAAAAAGTCTAACAATGTTATAATGATCAAGTATTTTGTTTGTAATAGACAAGGGCAAAGAACTGTGAACTCTAACACTACTAGAAAACGTTTACATTCTCGTGTGAACTGTCCTGCTATAATTGGTTTTCGTAGGACTAAAGATGAAAAATATGTTGTTTTTAAGTTTATAGAAGGTCATAACCATGGTTTTGCATCTCCTACTACTAGGTTGCATATGAAAGGTTCATCTGACTTGCACATTGGAAAAAAAGGTTTATTTTTAATAATTTGAAGTTGAACAAGGTCCAACTAGTTCATTTAGAATGTGGAAAGAGCAAGTAGGTAGCTACATGAGCATTTGTTCATCCCTAGATGATTTTAAGAATTTTTATAGGGATTTAAAAGGGTATATAAATAATGCTAATGGTCAAATGTTTGTTGAAATGTTTTTTAGGAATAAAGAAAATTACCCTAGCTTTTTCTTTAACTTCGATGTTGATGAATCCAAATCACTATACTTAGCATTATGGGCTGATGGTACATGTAGAAGAAATTATGTTGTTTTTGGTGACTCTATATCAATAGATGCTACATATCGCACTAATAAGTACAATTTCGTGTTTGTGCCATTTACGGGTGTAGATAATCATAAATGGTGTGTTACATTTGCTATTGGTTTAAGTAGCAAGGAGGATGTTGCATCATATATGTGGCTTTTTCAGACTTTTTTGAATGCTATGGGGGGGAGAACAACCGTTTTCTATTATTATTGATCAAGACCCCGCAGTTAAGATTGCTTTACCCAATGTTTTTCCAAATTTTGTTCATAAGTTTTGTGTGTGGCACATAATGGAAAAATTGAAGGATAAAGTATTCTGTTCAATTGCGTAGTGATGAAAATTTTATTAAACGGATTAATTATTTGGTGTACAATAGGGACAATGAGCCTCATGAATTTGAATCCGAGTGGGCAAAATTGCTATTTGATTATAAGGAACAAAAGTTGGATGAAAATGTTTAGTTGTCAACTATGTATAATATTAGAGAAATGTGGGTTCATGCTTATTTTAGATCTATTTATATGGGTGGTTTGTTTAGGACTACATCAAGGTCAGAAAGTGAGAATAACTTTTTTAATTTTTTTGTCAACAAGTTTCTCACTTTAGTCGTGCTTCAAATGCGATTTCAAAGTGCAATGGATGCACAACGTAATAAACTAGAAATACTTGAAAGTAAGGATAAGTTGTTTACTCCGCTACTTAAAACACCATTAATGTTGGAAAAACATGTTGCTTCCTTATATACTCTTGCTGCTTTTTATGATTTTCAAGCTGAAATTTGCACTGCTTGTTTGAATGTGGGCTGGACAAACATCATGTTGACAATGGTAAAGATTGCTTTTCAGTGATTTATTTGGGCAACAAAAGGCTTTTTACTATTATTTTTGATCCAAAAACACTTGAGGTGGATTGCTCATGTAAGATGTTTAGACGTGTTGGAATTTTATGTAGGCATTCTTTGTGGGTTTTAAATGCTAAGGGTGTTAATAAATTGTCTGAGCAACACATTTTGAGTAGGTGGACTAAACATGCTTTAAAAACTCCTGTATATATATATAATGTTAATGGAGTATAGTTAATTGATTCTATTATTGATGATCCAAAAAAAAGGATATTACGAGATGTTTGGAACAAAGTTCATCGTTGTATTGGTTGTTATGGTTGTGATTGAGGTGACAATTGTTGCAAAAAGGGGGTTTTAGGGGGGAAGGTTTTGCACAAAGAGGATTTTAGGGAGGGAGAAGGTCACGAGAATGAGGTCATGGGAGGAGGGTTGCTGGAAAAGGGGTTGTAGGGTAATGGTTTCAGGGTGGGTGGGTGGCTATGGGGAGGGTGGTTGGTGTTACTGGTGGTGAGAAAGGGGTTTTTTTTATATCATTTTTAAATTTAAAAGGTTTTTTTTATATAATTTTTTTGTATTTTCTCTATGTTTTTATTAAAAAAAATAAGAACCACTCAAAGTTTGACATATGGCATATTCTAATTTTTCTTTTATTTTTTTGCAAAAAAAAACCGGCTATAAGAGGTGATGAAAACATGCAAGTAATTTAGAAGAAAATGGAATGCAAAAGTTAGATTTTTAAAAAATAATCGAAAGACGGGATTTTTATAAAAAAATCACCCAAAAGTGGGATTTTTAAAAATTAATTTTCCTATATAATATATATTGATTCAACATAATCAGAATTTACTACATACCGTCACTTTCACTTCCCCTAGAAAAAAAAAGCATATAAGAACTTGGAAATTTTCTAATAATAAATTGAGTTACTGAAATTAGAAAGGGTTTAGCTTAATTAATTATTTTGCACAAACACTAATATATGGCGTTCATTAGCGTACCAAATTAAAAGAAGCCTTATTTAATTTCACCTTTCTTGACCAAAAATCTGTTTCATTATAATTTTATCACACCACCACCATAATCTCTCTTGAGACTAATCATTCCACTAACAATAGAATAAGTAACTACTGTATTCAAAAAAAAAAAAAAAAAAAAAAAAAGTAACTACTCAATCTGAAACTAATATTCTTTCCATTTAAAATATTCTATATTGAAGATAGAAATTTGATTAAGATTCTTAAGACATATATATCCATGTGAGATCTTGTTAGATTCGTCTTAAAGTATACTTTTTTATTATATATTATTTATGATTTTTTATGATGCGTATTTAGAATTATTAAGACTCAAAATTTACTTTAAAAAAATGCAAAAAATAAATGAGAATAACATTAGAAAACGGAGGGTGTTTTAATTATATCCAGTTCCATAATTTTTAGGAAAATTTGCTCAAAATAATTCAAACTATCACTCGTTGGCCAAAAATAATTCCAACTATCAATTATTTTTTAATAATCCCAACTATTTTCATAATTCGCTGAAAACATACCCACCCCTTTTTACCGGCTGGAACAAGTAATTTTTTCACTTATTTTTCTTTTCTTTTTTACTTAATTGTTCAAAATAACCCTTTACCTTCATCTATTAATCAAAAAAGAAAGAAAAAAGCGGAAACGTTACATGTTATAGCCCGATAAAAAGGAGGTGGGTATGTTTTCAACAAATTATGTGAATAGTTGGGATTATTAAAAAATAATCGATAGTTGGGATTATTTTTGGCCAACAGGTGATAGTTGGGATTATTTTGAGCAAATTTTCCTAATTTTTAAGTCTTCAAGTTGATCCTTCAAAATCCAAAACATTGGGGGTACTGTACTCATAATAGTAATACCATTCAACTTGAAGTTTTGATTAGTTAAAAGAGATAAAATAGTACACAAGAGATAATACAATACTACTGGCTAGTATTGTTATAAATATGATACATACCCAGTACCCACTTACACAATCATAGATCATATATATAGCTAAATTTTCATTCCAATATTAATCGACTAACCGAATGGACGGATTTAATAAATAATAATAAGTAAGAAATCATATACGCAATTGGAGATCTTTATCCTCAAAAACTAATTTCATCATACCAAATATTAATTCTACTAGTGTTAAAATTAATACTTAATATACCGCTCAAAAGTAGGGTCTAGAGTAGTATTAAAATTAATTACGGAACTTGGATAAATATTCGCGGGTCAAAGTTTGGAGATCACCATCTTCAAAAAGTAGGATGTCATCATGTTGATAATTATGATTTAAGTTGGAGAATTGTGATGGTGTTATGGATGATTCTCCTACTTCTGCACCTGCTGAAACCAAAGAAGATGGTGGATAAAACCCAAACTCATTCTTGAATTGTGATGGAGTATTAGTATTAGTATTAGTGCTTGTGCTTGTTGACATTTCATCAACCCACCAAGAATTTGGCGTGTAATTGGCACCAGTAAAGCTGTGTAATGTTGCCAGCTTCGCTTTTACTACGGCTAACTCTGCTTGCATTTTAGTAACCTGCACTCAGTTAAATAAACCAGTAATTACATGTTAAATACTTATATTCAAATATTCAAAATAACTATAATATTGAAATATGCTAAGGAGAATTGAATGATACCAAATGTCTCATCCTTTCAACTTGTATATTATTATTGCCTTCAATTATTATTTATGGAGTAACCTAATAATCATTAATTTTAGATGTAAGCTAATATAACTTGCAGCTATCTCACAATTTACCTAATTAAACCCTAAACTTGTTTAGACATGCATATTTACAAGGTAGGTTTTAGGAATGAGTACAGGGTGAGACTTAAACCCCAAAGAATTATGAGACTTGGCTTCATTAATATTAATTTTAGATCTGACTCTCTAATATTATAAACAGGTGCTCTCTTAAGAGACTGTCTATTGTAAGGACGACTCTCAAAAGTCCAGCCCAAATCTATATTTAGAGTTATAACAACACATATTTAGAATTAGACTGGGCTTTTGAAAGTCCTCTTTACAAAAAACGGTCTCAAATAAGAATTTATGTATTATAAATGCAATATTATGAAGGAGATCAAGGGACATGCATTTTACCTAATTAAAGAGTAAGCCCAAGCCTGCCTAGTGATGAAATTTTCACATATTTTTACTATACAAACGTTTTTTCTAATATATGCATCAGGATGCATACTTTAAACAATAAAATAGATAACTATTTAATTTCATTTAGAAACTAGATAGTGCCCGTGCAATGCACGATTTTATCAAATTTTCTAACACATTTGAATATTATAGTTATATTTCGTTTCACTCTCAAACGGTACGTACATATATCATATTTTGCATTGTACGCATTATAATTATATTTAGGATCATTTAACAACATACAACAGCCTTAAAGTTTATTCAATTTCAAATAAACAACCTCAAACTTTGTTTTTTTTATCAACAACAATATTCAACTTGGGAAACACGACATCGATACAACCACTTCAACGGATGACCTGCTAATTGAACGTTGACCATGCTCAATGACTTTTGACTTTCACTTAATTTTATTAATTATACCTAATTACCTATTATCCCTAATTAAACCCTTCTTCCCCAACCTCTCTTTAATACCTAATTACCTCAATCACCTCAATCACCTCCATTCTCCCTCTTCATCAACACTACCACCACCACCACCACCACCACTAAAACCCCTCCTTTAATAACAATCCAATTAAAAGTCTCTTCTTTCTTCTACATTAGGCTAAACATTTGTCTTCTTCAATTCACCATTAAAATGTACTCTCTCTTCCAACACCACCACCACCATTAAAACCCAACATTTAATAACACCACAAGCAACTTCTTACTCACAAAATTCCCCCTTTATTATCTAAAAAATACCCATCAATAGACAGAAAATTAAAATCCCAAACTTAAAAACAAAAAAAAACTAAATTTTTTCTATTTGATTTATTTATTGATTAAATCCAGAAACACCTTAAGTAGGAGCAAAACCCAGAAACTTCTGCAAATTAGTACGAATACTAATTGAACAAAGCAAGTAAAGAAACATCATTGAACAATCTTTCTTTTGGAGGAAATGATTCTAAGGTTTTCATTATTGCTAGTTTATTTAAGGATTTGTCAAAGGTGAATTTTAGGGATTTGTAGGAATTAGTTTAGTAGATTAAAAGGTAAGAAATTGAGATGCCATAGATTTCTTATTATTGTAATTGGTACTCTTTCTCTCTTAACTAATTAACGTAATTAAAATGCAAAAAGGTATTCTTTCTCTCACAACACCACCACCACCACTAAAGGTTGGGTTTTAATGGTGGTAATGGTGTAGGGAGAGAAAGAGTATCTTTTAATTGTGAGGTGAAGAAGACAAAGGTTTAGTCAAATATAGAAGAAAGAAGGGTCTTTCAATGAGGTTGTTATTAAAAAAGGGGTTTTAATGGTGGTTGTGGTAGTGGTGGTGGTATTGATGAAGGGGGAGAATGGAGGTGATTGAGGTAATGGGTTAGAGAGAGGTTGGGGAAGAAGGGTTTAATTAAGTGAAAGTCAAAGGTCATTGAGCATGGTTAACGGTCAATTAGCAAGTCATCCGGTGAAGTGGCTGTATCGATGTCGTTTTTCCCAAGTTGAAGGTTGTTGTTGGTAAAAAAAAAAGTTTGAGGTTGTTTATTTGAAATTGAGTAAACTTTAAGGCTGTTGCTGGTAAATGATCCTTGTATTTACACTTTTATTTTTTATTTTGAATAAAAGACCAAATGATTTGTACTCTAAGTATAATACGAAATTATGAGTTTTTTTTAATAATAATTAATATATTAATTTTTGTTAACAAAAAAACTATGACATTAATTTGTAGAAGTAATGAATATTATTGCTATCAATAACACACTTAAAATCAAATATAAAGACATATCGTGAGCATGACAGCGGTTTTGTCGGTTTTTTGTCTTCTCGAGGTGCGGGCTTGTTGGAGATGCTTTCTTTTGGAGTTTTTTTGAAGTCTGGGATTTTTCTGAAGTGGAGTTCTCGAAGTCTTGAGTATTGGGCGACCTTGGTTTTTGTTTCCAAAGATGGAGGGAGACTATGTTCAAGGTGGGGTTGATTGCGGGTGCTCTGGTTTGACGTTGGAGTTTCTGGTTCTTTGGTTTCTGTGGCGTTTGGGATTTTTAGGGTTGCTGTGCGTTTTTTTCAGGCTGTGGTTTTTCGTTGTTGGTGTGTTGTGGATTAGTTTAGCAGTGGACAGTGGTTCAGCCTTATGGTCGTCGGTTTTAGAAGGTTGTGGTGTTGATTTTCTTTTTCGGTGTTGCAGAGATTGGTCTACAGTTTTGAGGATGGTGGCACAAAATGATGGGTGAGGCCGTGTTCTGTTGTGGTGTGGTCTTTCTTTTCTGGTGTGTTGGTCGGGTTTTGCTATATCGTGGAGTTCTTGCTGGATTTGTGGTGTTGCTGTATCATGGAGCTTGGAGTAAAGATTTAATTCATCGGAGTTTTAATTCTGGGGGCAGCATCTATTTTGGTAAGCACTGATTTGCTGGTTTTCGATGGTGTTGGGTGGGTGGAAGATGGCTGGTTCAGACGCTTGGGTCTTCGGTTTTGTGGTGTTTTATGGTGCTTTCTCGTCGGTAGTGAAATGTTGTGGTGGTGGTCGCATCGTGTGGTGGAGTACGGTTCAACTTTTTGGTGTGAAGTTTTTCAGCTCGACGGTTCAACTTTTGTCTGGGTTTGTGCAGCGACAGCTGGTTTTTCTGTCTTGAAGTCTTTGTCGAGGCCCTGTGAGCTGATTTCGAAGGATGATTAATTATTGGAGATGATGTCTTTTGGAGTTCTCGAAGTCTGGGAGTGCAGACTGCAGAGTGGACTTTTCGAAGTCTAGAGTGGTGTCGTTGGTGGAACCCCAAGAGTGGGCTTTCTTTCGTTTTTGCAGCTGGTGCGTTCAGGCTTTTGTATTTTGAAGATCGGGTGTGAAGCGTTTTGGTGGGTTTACGAGCTTAGTGCTCCTTTGGTGTGCTTGGTGTTAGAACAGTTATTTCTTGGTGTGTAATGTGAATGTTCTAGTTCCCTTAGGTGTTAGAACAAATATTTCTTGGTGTGATATAACTTTTGCATAGTCCACCCCTATGCTGTCTTGGGTGGCCTGTTTCATGGCCCCTTTTTTCCAATGGCTTTTTTCCTAGCGGGTTTTTTTATGCTGGAGGATTTGGGGTGCCATGTCTCAGAGTGGTGTTTTCTTTTCTTATATATATATATATCCAAATTTTCAAAAAAAAAAAGACTTATAAAGACTCCATTCGTTTCTTTTTATTTGTTCATTTTAAGTTCGTCCAAGAAAGAAATTTAAATTAGATTTTTGAAGTAAAAGATTGATGATAAAATATATACATGTGAGATCTTTTTGTATTCGTTTTGATGTGAAGTTTTTTAATATATAATTTTTATTCTTTTTTATAATCCATACTTATAAATATAAAACCTTACAATTTTTAAAAAGATGCGGCAGCAAAACGTAAATTGACAAACAAAAAGGAACGGAAAGATTATGTAAAATTATTTTATTAGATTAAATGATAAAGCCTAAATCATATTAGATTTAATTATTGCATTTAGGCAATAACCAAAAGTATAAATAGCAAAAAACAAACACAAATTCTTGTGAAAGACGGTCTCTTTGAGAGACCATCTCTAATTGAGCCAGCCCATTATATATTTTTTAAAATATTATAAGGCGGCATTAAGTATGATGTAAGTAGACATTTAAAATATTAAAATTAAAAATTAACGATATGGCAAGTAAGAATCAAGGATAATGTAAGTAGGCATTAAAAATACGATGAGTAGTCATTAATCTATTTTGGGCTGAACTTGAGATTGGTCTTTCAAAAAGACGGTCTCTCAAGAGACTAGCTTAAAAACAAATCATAATAAAATTATATCATGATTTAACTACCTCAAAATATGCAATACACTAAATAATATTCATTTAATAAATAAAATTGAAAATATTTCATAAAAAATTAAAATAAATGAAATATGATATATAATTTTGTAATGCATTTAATGTGATTTGACCCAATAAGTATTACAAAAACAATTTATAAGAATTATTATTATAAGTTTATAACCATTACTAAAACAAAATACGCTGACATAATCACTAATTAATATTGCTTACGTGTCACAACCTTAATAAAAAATTTCCTTCCAAAACTCAATGATGACATCATCACAAATTAATATCTTTGACTTAATTACTTCCTAACTATGAGTATAATGTTATCCATATTAATGTTATACTTTTTAGTTTTTAGGTCACATCATTTAATGTATTAGAAATTTGTATATTTTATTTTATTTTTTTTAATTATTTTAAAATCTTATTAATATTATTCATTAAATGAGAATTATTTAGGTGTATTGGATATTTTAAGTTGATTAAAAGATAATATACTTTATGAGGTTTTTTTTATTTATACCAATGAAAATGGTTACTTAAATACAATGTTTAAGTCTAATATGATTTAGGTTGTGACTACCATTATGCAAGTTACTTATATTTTTTATGACAAATAAAAATTTTTTAAATTCTATAAAATAATTTTACATAAATATTTATGTTAAATCTATAACTGAATTTTCACAATCATCTACGCCACAACGTAAAGTATGATACAAATCAAACAATGTATGTAATGTATACAACTATTCAGAGTAAAATGAGATATAACAATAATGTAAAATTTATTTCTTAAAATTGTAATTTCTTAAATAATATGTCAATAAATTTAATAAAGTCGTGCATTGCACGGGTACTATCTAGTATACTAATTAGAAAGTAGTAAGTCAAAGATAACCATAATAATAATGACATCATCATTAAGTTTTAGAGGGAACATTTTCAATGAGGAAGTGACATGTAAGCAAATTTGAAAGGTGATGATGTTAGTCGTATTTTGTTTTAGTAATAGTTATAGATAGATAGATTATAGATTCTCTAAAATATTTACAATTACGAATTTTAAAAGATATCTTCTATTGAATTTAAAATAGTTACAAAATTTAATGTACTCTAAACCTATGCACTAGGTGCATAGGTTAGAAAAATTATTATAATTTAATACTTATTTTGTGCTATAATTTAATACTCATATTGTGCTATACACTTTTAAAATTCCTTGACATTAAGATTTACTGTATTTTTTTACTAAATTACAACCTTTTCCATTAAACAATCAAATCTTTTAATTTTATTTTACTAAATACATTATTTAAAAATTAGAATGGATTGAGAAATTCAGCTAGTATAGTGAAAGTACTTTGTATTTGACCTAAATTAAGTATTCTTTATGTCAATGAATAAACCAACAAATCAACAATGGTGTCTAAAAAGTCAAACATAAGAAGTAATCTTATTTAGTAGCTTATCCTTATGTAAAAAATTACCATTTTCACTCCTCTTATTATTAGCAGTTTGACAATAAATAGTTACTGAATTGTAGTCCAATAAAATTTAGAGAGCTTATGCCAATGAAGTAATTAGTTGATAAATTATATTCAAATTAATCAATAAATATATCAAATGTACACCTTTAAAACACTTTTTGTCATGATCTAATTTGATCCCAAAACTAAACTTTTCAACATTTTTATCCCTATTTGAATATATAAACAATATACAACTTTCCAACAATGCTACTCATGATCAATTTTAGCACCAAAATATACCCTATCTTTATCATCTTATATACTTCCTCCGTATTTGGTTATTTGCAACTTTTACTAAAAATGGTGTATTCTATTATTTGCAACTTTCTTTTTTTCCATTTATAGAAAGTTTTTTATTACTTTTTTATTATCTCTCTCTTACTTTATTATACTCTCTCTTACTTTTTAATACTCTCTCTCATACTTTTTAATACTCTCTCTTACTTTTTAATATTATAATACTATAATCCCACCCCATTAACTTCATTAATCTATTTTAATACACTACTAAAAGTTTTGCCTAGGAGTCCGTAAAGGACCCCAAAGTTGCAAATAATTAAATACGGAGGAAGTATGAAAAATATCTTTTTTATTCCACTCATCATACAAATATTAATATTCACCTTTCATCTTACTTTTCTCATTAAAAGACATTAGTTATTGAATAACAAGTATTAAGTTAAAGGGGATTTTTTTCATAAATCATTTTATTTATATTATTTTATGCAATTCAGTGGAATGAATCTCATAAATTATTTTAATACGCAATTAATTATTTGATTAATTTAGTGAATATTTATTTCTGAAAAATCATCATATATAGTACAACTAATTTGATTCATAAGCAGACGAACCAAATATTATTTTCATCATGGCATAACAACAATAATCATTTCTATTTGATGATCTATTTAATCAAGAATGAATTTAATCTTAGGCACTAAAACTAACAAAATTAAATGACAAGAGAAGTAATAATTAACTTTCTAATATTAGTTAGTTAAGTTTCTTTTCAAAGTTAAAATATAAAGAACTTTATTTTGTATCATGTGTTTCATTGTATTTCTTACCCAAAAAGAAGAATTAAATGGACCATAAATTAAACTCCTAAAAGCTTACCAACTATTACAAAAAGAATTAAATAATCTCCGTACCTATTTACTAAATAGTAAAATTTTGAGGTATCTAACTTATTTTAAGTGATATATCCTAATTAGGTAATTGTTTACCAAATATTAGAGCAACAAAACGTTGATGGACTAATCAATTTTTAATTTTCTGATTACAAGGCTAGGGAAAGGAGATGGTCACTTGAGAATAAATAAATCTGCACAAAAACCACTAACTAAACATGTCCTAATCTACTCATATCACGTTAATTGTAATTAAGGATGATTTTCATCCTATTCAGTTTAAATGTCTCATTTAGTTTTTTTACACTTGCCGAGACACCATTTTAACCCTTAATATTTCAAATTATTCTTAATTAAAAATAATAAAAAATTGATATTAATAATCCTTGTATTGAGACGAATCAAACAAGATCTCACATGACTTTATTTTAAAGTATAGATTAAGAGTAAAATACAAATTAAAAATGATGAATGAATAATGTCAGAAAACTAAATGAGACATTTAGGCTGAATAGGAGGTAGTATTATTTTATTAAATAGCAAAATTTAGTACTATGACATGTTAATTAGCAAAAACTAGTACATATGTTAATATTTTATTAATAATCCGTAATTATTAATATGCAAAAAAAAAAGTGTAGTTAGGGATAATTGTGAAAATAAGTAGGGATAAAAACCTGTTGTTGAAGAGTGGTAATATCAGCAACACATCCAAAGACGGGATCACGAACCCTAGATAAAGCTTCATAACAAAGACTAACAACCGCGTCAAGACGACGATGAACCGGAATGCTGTGGAGAAGCCTGGACACATTGCTAGCACCGAACACCTTGTGCACGGCCTCAAACTGAGCTGTACCTTGTTCTGAGTCAAAGTATGGTGCGAAAACACACCCTTCATCACATTTTCTTCTTCGATACTTGCATGCTCCGCACGGCCCTCCACCATTGTTATTGTTATTGTGTCCACCTTCTCCTTGCCATTCCTTATTATTATTATTATTTTGGTTATTGCTCATTTTTTTTGATCTATCAACACCTAATTATGAAAGAAGATAATGTTTACCAATAGTGATTCTTTTAGAGTTATACTTTTTTTTTTCCTAATATGGTCCTTTGAAGTACTACTATTTATTAAAAATTATTCCTGTACATATTAAATGATGATACAGTGATCTATATTTTTATATGTTAGACATTTAGATGACCTATATGTAATAATGTCACTTTGTACTTTTAAAGTTCAGGACACTAGCTTTTGCCTTTCAGTTCTTTAACTTTTATATATTTACTTTTTTTGAATAAAACTTTTATATTTTTACTTTATTCTCTATTTATTTCTTCCGTTTCAAATTACTTCCAACACTTTTTCTTTTAGATATTTCACAATAGGTATAAAACTAACTTTGTAATTTTAGAAATTGTCAATAATATATGTTGCGATATATATATTTTCTAATTTACTCAATTTAACTATAAATAAATGCTAGTTAAAGATAATTTAATAATAGAGATATTGGTTAAGATTAAATTTAATTTCTTAATTTGCTCAATTTAATCAATTAATAAATATAATAATTAATTTGATTATTCCAAGTGGCAAATTTTAGAAAGATGCCACATGAAAATTTTCCAATTCTTTTAGTTAATAACATGATTTTATTAATTATTAATTGTTTCCTTAAATATCATATCAAAAATTAAATGTTTCCCTATCAATGATTGAAAAAGGCGGAAAAATTTTTAATGAGTCATTTCTTCTAGTATATATTATTGAATTGATTGACTCTCTACTTCAGTTACTCTATTTTACATTTGAATAAATACATACATAATATTTTAATCTAAACTAGAAGTATACAACACTATTAGATGAATTATAAATATTATTTATGCCTCGACTTTTCTTTTTAATTAGTTTATCTCATCAAATTTGTCTTCTTTGTTTTTCTAATTATAATCAATATATTTTCACCATTCTCTTACTTTTTGTTAAATACAACTCTATGTACTTAATTAATTTTAGGATAATTAAGAATAAGACAATATTTATAGTGGATAGACACATAAAGAGTAGGAACCTTAGAAAGGTAGAATAAATTATCTGTAGTTCTATAATCATAGAATATGTAATAGAAGTAGAAGTTACGTTGTCCACTAATTTACCAAATGACATTGACAATGATATATGATTGACAAGACTAATTATTAGGGCATGTTTCCTCAATAGAATATATTTTAATTGTTTTTGTTACTTTGACTAATTGACTCTGGCTCATACTACCTCCGTTCCAAAATACTTGTAACATTTGCCTTTTTTACGCAGTCCAATGCACTAATTCAATCTTTAATATCTATAATTATGTATAATATAAAATTATATAAATTTGATATTAATAATCTTTACGTCGAGACGAATCAAACAAGATCTCACTTGATTATGTTTTAACTTAAGTAGATTACTTATTAATCACAAATTAAGGAAGATAAGTGAATAGTGCTTATTTTTCGTATGTTGCGACTATATTTGAACGGAAGAAGTATGTTTGTAGGTAAGGGTGTTCGTGAGCAGGTACCCGGCATTTTGGGTACTCGAAAAGATGAATACCCGTTTAGTCAGAGATCTTTTTTAATGGCTCGTGTTCCGACTCAATTTATCTGGGTACTCGAATTTCAGATACCTGAATAAGTCGAGTCGGAACATCGGGTACCCGACGTCTTTGTTGTGTAGTTATTTCTTTACATTTATCGCTTGAAATGGCGTTTTCTAGATTATATTCAATGTTGTGGCGTATGTAATCGTCAAGTTTGTCTAAAAAAAACGCACACCAAGCAAACACACAAAGGAAATTCTTAACATAATGAGGAAATAAATTTCAAAATGCCAAGCCAGGATCAGCATAAAGTGTAGATGCATTCATGAAAAGTTTGAAATGGCATTAGCTATTGTGGAATGAGATATATACTTGCAACAATGGTTATAATTTTTAATTTTCTTTTTAAGATTAGTTATAACTTTTACTTCATCATATGAGTAAACAACATGACAGTCTTGGCCTACAATTCCCCAATCATCATGGCTTAAAAATAAAATGAAAAAGCAAAATACATATAAAAACAAAATTTTCTCTTTTAAAACCGAGTCATCGAGTACCCGCAATTAATTTCGGCCCATGACCCAACCCGATTAGGGCACTTCAGCTATTGGACCCGTAGTTTATAATTTTTTTTGAAAATGTGACCCGTCATAATGATGCGGGTCGACGAGTTAACGGGTCGGGTCAAGCTGGTCGGGTTTTTTTTAACAACCCTATTTGTAGTGTTTATTTTTCCTTATCTCTTATTAAATCTCCAATATGTTTTTTAAGTAATTAATGATTATTTTTTATTTTATTTTTAATACTTCCTCTGGTTTTTAATAGTTGCTACATTTCTGTTTTTCACGCTATCCAATGCACGATTTTAATCTATTGTGTCTCTAATTTCATATGATAAAAAATTCTAAATAGTTAACATTAAGAAAATAATGTACATTAAGATGAATCAAACAACATCTCACTTGACTATATTTTACATTATACATAGAGAACTATATACTCCCTCCAATTCACAACTATTGTCTCATTTTCTTATTGGGTAAGTTCACCTCAAATGTCTCATTTCTATTTTTGGTCATGATTTTTTACATAAATACCCCATGTTCAAACAAGCAATGAATACTCTCACTTTTACTACTACAATATCCCACCTTTACAATTAATTTAATCAATTAAAATACTCCAACTACCACCTTTTTTGTGGACCTTATCTCACTCTTAATATCCGTGTCCAACCTAACGTGACAATAGATGTGAATTGGAGGGAGTATCAAATAAGATCAATTGGTGAACATTAGGTTGCTACAAAAACTGTAGCAACTAATAAAATCCAGAGGAAGTATTATAACTTCATATTAATATTATTTTTTTAGTTCTTTTTCTTGCCTTGATGCCCAGCTATTTTCTTACCTATCCTTTTTCTTTTCTTTTTTACCCTTTGGGTCTTTCATGCTATCTCAATCTTTGTTTTTAGCTATTATAATTTTTCTGAAGGTAGTTTTTGTCCTCCAAGCAACAATGATAACATTTTTCCTCTTTATGCAAGACTCTCACTTTTTGGGGGTAAAATTGACCGCTTTCCTCTAGTATTCTCTCTCAAGGGAGTACGGGTATGACTTATCCGTCACATGGCCCTGTTTTTGAGCGAGATATTGGGTTGATGATAATGATGATTCATATTAACGTAAATTTTATTAACTTTAATTTTCAAATAATTTTTAATCAAGCACAACTAAATAATTCTTTTTAAATTGGAAAGTTCATTATTTTAAACGCAGATTCTTGGCCCCCAATATAAAAAACCCGGGAGGAAAAAAACCATTGAACCAAGACCCAATACAGAAACAGGCCAAACAAAAAACTATGCATGGAGTCGTAGACTTTGTTTCAACACCGGTTTTCTAGAAACCATACACCAATACTACTAAATCAGACGTATTTTTTTTTTTTGAAATTCAAATCAGACGTATTTAAAATTAAAATAACATTTCAGATAATATGAAAATTTAAATAAAACATTTAAATAGTGGTAATTTATTTCTTTTTTCATCAAGTTTCACCACATAATTTATTTGGTTTTCATCAAATTTATATATTTATATATGTTTTTATTGAAAATCAAACAAAACATATTTGAAAACTAATTTATACGTCATATATTTATTGTAAACTAAAATAAAATAGTACATATTGCTTTAAAAGTTTACATATCTAACCTTTAGGTGAGTAGAAGAATTAATGTTCTTTCATGTTTTTTCATGTGTGTGAGTTGTATCCAAAGAACATTGAAGTAAACTAACAAATTACTCTACAAAATGGGTAATAGTAGAAAAAATTATAGAAGGAAATAATTTTGTTATGGGAAGAAGCAATATGGAAGATTTAAAGAAAATTTGCTAATTGGAATAAAGTTTAAAGCCAATTCTAAGTGAGGGGCTTATCTCATGAGGGTAACTAAGCTACTATGTAAGAGAATGTCATGAGATGTGAAATCTTATTGCGTGAAGCAATCAAGCAAACCAATTCTTTTAATTTTTGTACTGCACTCATTCTTTTACTATTGAACAATTAATGATTATGTTTTTTATATTCTTTATTTTGATTGGAAATCGCAAATAGGTAAAATATATTGTTTCATACTAGTTGCAACATTTGATAATGACACTATTCATTTATCAGTTTTAATTTTTATTTAATTTTTAATCTATAAGCTAAAAACATAGTCATGTGATATTTTGTTTGATTCGTCTCATTGTAAAAATTATTAAAATTAAATTTTTATAATTTTATATTATACTTCCTCCGTTCCAAAATACTCGCTACATATCGTTTTTGTGCACTATTCATCGTTCAAGCTTATTTTACATATTGCGACTAATGTGTAAGTAAAAATATAGTCAAGTGGGATCTTGTTTGAATCGTCTAATCGCATACTTTCATAATATTAAATTTTTATTATTTTTAGATAAGTGTAGTTTAAGATATTAATGATCAAAATCATGCATTGGATTGCGTAACAAAATGAAATGTAGCAAGTATTATGGAACGGAGGAAGTATATAATTAGAAATATTAAAATTTTAATTAGTGCATTGTACTGTGTTAAAAAGCAAACATTGTAAGTAGGTAGCAAGGGGAACAGTTTGCTATCTGAAACACTATTTGTATTTGTGAGCTGCTAAAGTTTACATATGCAACCCACCTTACATGGGACAAACATCACATCTCATCCTTTTTTACCACTTTTAAATGTTATGACATTTTTTTATTGTAGGCCCACTTCTTTTTTAAATTAGGGAAATAGTAACTAACCTGTGAGACGACCTTAGCCGTACAACTAGCCTAAGTCCAATAACTTTTTTAAAAAATATTCTGATATATTAATTTAAAAACTTAAAAGGACAATTTTAAAACTTAAAAATCCTATTATAAGACTTAAAAGGCCAATTTTAATATTTTTAATATCAACTTTAATTTTTGAGAAATCATATTATATAAAACTGAAATGAGAATTTAATGTCCTGCAATTTTTCTTTTAAATTTTTTAGTCTTAAAATTGGTTTTTTAAGTATTAAAATGGATCTTTTAACTTTTAAAATTGTCAAATTGCATGTCTTAAAATGTCAATTTTTTTTTTTGAAGATAATTTAAAATGTCTTAAAATGTCTTAAAATGTCAATTTCAAATTATTGAAATTGGCCTTTTAAGTTTCAAAATTGTACTTTTAATTCTTGAAATTGACATTTTAGTTTGTGAAATTGGTAAAATAAAAAGTACAATTAGGTCGACCCAATAAGATACGTCTCACAAGTAAGGCGATCTCACACAAATTTTTGTGTTAGAAAAATGCTCTTCATCTCATTTTTCTTATAAACACTTTCTATTACTCTACTACACTATTATCTCTCAAAAAAATAAAAAAAAAAAAACTTTAAAAAATTTTGGGAGATTCAAAGATGTAACTATACGGAATTCAGTTTGTAAACCATAATTTACGATAATTTAAAATTGAATTTTTCATTCATTAATTTAGATTAATTTTAGAATTACAACCTTTAAGTCGATCAACCAGTATTTTTTTTTATAAATTACAGCCTCTCAAAGTTTAATTTTTGCGAACTACAACCTTCATTGTATTAAATTATATACCATTAACGTCAAGTGACTGTTGACCAACCCAAATCACCCTTGACCAGCATAAATGAACGTTGACTATTACTAATCACTTTTGACTTATGTTGATAGTTTCTAATAACCTTTGACTTTCCTAATTACCATTGGCACTCTTGTGTGTCAGCACTTTAATATCGTTTTTACCCATCATAACTATATTTTTGCAAAAAAAAAAAACCTCGCGATTATCCTTATGGGTAACTCTTTCAGAAATCCGTTCGATATAAGTATTAATTTGCCTATTTTCCTACACGTGAGCCGAAAACGAATTTTGACATCGTTTCTACCAATCATAACGATATTTTACAAAAAAAAAAGAACGTCGTGTTTATCTTCATGGGGTAGCTCAAACAAAAATCCGGTCGAAACAAGTACTTCCTCCGTTTTTTTAGTTGCACCATTTCCATTTTTTTACACTACTAGTTCTGGGGCCGCATGCTACGCACGCAGTCCCTAAGAAATCCTATTTAATTGTCGTTAGTAAGTTCGAGTGATTTAATTAATTGCAATTGAATTTAGATGGTTCGTAACTTATAGACGTTTCATTGTGTGTGCTGTAAAGTCATTCGTGAAAACTCTATTTTTTATGTAAAATATATAAATCAACCGTATTAATACACTTGTTCATTCGTATTTTGGTATTGTTATTTAATATGGACATATAGGTTGTAATAAACAACATCGTCAAAATAATATTTAAGTTATCTAAAGTTAATATTAATTATACCCATATAGTCAAAATAATATTTAAGTTATCTAAAGTTAATGCAGCTCCTAAAACAAACAACAACGTTAAGACGATCAACTTGTATCCTCAAAGTGTCAAAATGAACCCAAAAAAATAGAAGGAAATCACACAATTAAAAAAATTATAATCTCCAAACAAGTTTATTACATGCTAACTTTATTTCCATGGTTGTGATCAAATGAAATACTCAATTATTGAAAATATTTCTCAAGCTATCTTCAAAAAGATATATTGAATCTCTCATAACCCTCGATATATTATCAAGTAATAACTCCTCAATAATATCAATAATTCAATATTTCACATCCATATAAAAATATTGCCAAGCTCGTAACCACTTAAGACTCTAAAAAAAAAAATCCTCGACATACATTAGTCAACATAATACTAAATCCTAAATAATATATGCATGATTTAAATATCTTTAAATAAATAATACTCAGGATAATAATTGATTATGCCTCAAATTAAGTTCAATCTCCTCAACTTAACTCCTTTATAAAATTCAAAATGTCTCCAAAATGTATTAAATTAAACTTTTCAATAAGTAAACTCAATTATAATACATCAAATACAAACACCGAATCCATAATCAAATAACTCACATTTCATAGTAGTCACATGTCATAGTAGTAAATCCTCAATAAGACATCTCAAATGTAAATACTTCAAATTATATTATATAATCCACCTATTAATCATAATCCACCAATCACTAAAGCATTTAATCCACTTAATACTATATCCACCACTAAAACATTAGTTTTACCTCAAATTCAAAACTTATGTCTCTATATCCTAAATTTACTACTTCACTAGTCTCCATGATCTTTTCACCAACTAGGTAAACTAAACCCTTCGATTCAGTAACAGTCGCAAGTTGGCTCTGATACCAATTGTAACACCCATAATTTTTACAAATATAAAATAATGAATACAATAAGACGTAAATAACATCTCATAGCAGAAGAATGTTAAAACAGGGTGTCCGCCACACTCAAAGAGTATAAGGCGTCAAAACAATTAAAACTAATATAGATATTCTAACACTAATTAAAAAAACACTTATGACGTGTGATCTACGTCTGCCAACCTTCATGCATTAAACACATCAAAGAATTTATCATTACTTGTGGAAAACAAAAAAACGCAAAACATGAGCCACAACTCAGTGAATAGTTACTTTAACGTGTCAAACTAGTTTGACTTGAAAACATTTGACTTTTAAAATATGTATTTTTATCACTTTCGAAATCCTCAAAATCGTAAAGTATTTATATATTTTGAATAAATGAAAATACACTGACATGGATTAAAATACTTGCATTGTCACATTTAAAAATACTCATATAGTATAAAACATTTGAATTGTCACAATTTGTAAATACTCATATAGAACACTTGAATTGTCACACTTTAAAAATTTATACACAATATACATTTATATAATATCACAAAAATAACTCATCCCCTTTCATGGACTTCTCCCAAAAGGCCGATCCACCAGACAACTTAGGGAGATAATTTGCTCTTGGCAATATAAACACACATATCACGTTTAGGTGCACCAAGGGTTGGCCTACCCTACACAGTCCGGGACAAAAATATTTAACATATTTAAATCTATTTGAAAACTCACAAATCCCACGTTTTGTTAAAAACAATTACATTATTTAACATAATGATATAATAACTTTAAAATACTATCAAGCACATTGTAAAACTTAGCAAACTTAATCATTAACTAGTACCCACGATTCATAATAAAAATATTGTAAATCAAAGAAATTTAGAGTGAATACTACACAAGAAATCAAATTATTAAATTCGATTTAAAAAAAACAATTAACAAACTTTTAACTCCTCTTCTTATAATAACAAACTCCATAAAGAAATTTTGATGCTACTGTATTTTAAAAAGACGAGTAAATATTATTTAATTTTTTTTTAAAAAAATATATAGCTTGACTACAAATTTCAATCACAAAAAGGAATTAAATGCTTAATACAATCGTATTAGCATTTTAAGAAAACAAAACAACACCTATATTGGTTTCCACCATTAAAGCCAAGCATGAATTTCTTAATCTTTTATTATGAAAATGAATACAAAGTAAAATCCTACTTATTTCTTAATTCATATATTGGTACTCACTTTAGCTTACCATGGATGCATTAATATTGCTTTCTTCTTTAATACGACTTTCAGTGATCTAAATCAGACGATTCACAATATTTGGCTTCTTACGACGGAGTAATGTGACCTTTAAGTATCCACATAATAATTTGATGATGTATTTGGCGTTGGATGAAGTATTTACTTGTAGCATTTGAAAGGCTTTTATTACTTAGTTTATAAGTAATAGGTAGTTAGAATGTTATCTATTCTTATAAAAGATTAAATAAGAAAATAATGTATGTTTTTATTATTAGCTTACCAATAATAATTATATATCAAACTCAACTTAATTCACATATATAATAAAATAAAATAAAACATAATATGATACTCAAATAATAATAATAATAATAATAATAATAATAATAATAATAATAATAGCAGGGTATTACATAGGTGACGCATGTTTAATGTTCAATTGTATACATGTATTATTCTTGAAACTCTTTGAGTTCTTAATCTTCAAACTCCAACCTAGGTAAAACCCTTAAAAATTTTCACTATCTAGACAGTAGGAAAACTTCAGCTCAAAAGACAGTCACCTATACTATTCGAGTTATAAATACCAATTAAGCTGATTTTTTGTCTCTCAAATAACCACTTGGTGTGTTGTTTTGTACTATTGCATCAAGGCTGCATATTGCTTAATTCTACTAGTCATTTGTGAATTGTGATCACATGACTTTTATGATTTCTTGAATCACAATTGGAACATATAAGTGTTCAAATAAGGTAAAATATAACAGTAACTTGATGGCAAATGATTTTGAGTTCCCGTCATGGATTTTTTAAAGTAGAAATGATATTAAATCTTCCTTAGGTAATACAATGCAATGCCATTATTATGTACAAAGCTTCAACAAGCCTACAAATGTAATTGGTATACATCAGTATTACTAATGCAAAAGATTTTTTGCATCATTTTATGCATCACCATAATACAGACCTGAAATGAATAGCATTAGCCAAAATGATTCATCATCGGTCATCACCGCCTTGCAAAACTGATATACGTTTGGGTCGCAGCTTTTCAGCATGTTTCTTTTTCGGATGGTACCATTGCATCAATCACCTTTAACAGACGCCCTCGAGAGAAGCCAACAAGATGGAAATATTTTGTACGAGAAGCCTTATTGTCCAGCATCGTCGACATTGAGGAGCTCCAATGAACCCCATGTCCTGCCAACCTTGACCTTCGCGCCTAAAGGAATTGTAACACACCATACAACATTGGGTGAGTATTTATTCTTGAATAATATTGTATCACACAAACGTTCAAAACAAACCTAGAAGAGATATTGCACTCTCCATGCACCTCTTAAGCAACAACCCAGTCTCCTTCAAATATACAGGTTCAACTTCTAATACTAACTCATCACGCACCAGGAAAAATGAAAGGGATAATTTTCATCAATCCTCGAACAAGTGTTCAGAACGTTATAAATTTAGTATAGACCTATAGCCGTATGTTTAGGATATAGTGTTGAAATTAGCATATTAAGCAGCAAGGGTTAAGGACAATCATCAATTAAAAACCACATTTGTAAGATATGACGAGGAGATGTTCTTTTACAGGAATTATGAGCTACACACATTTGTTCATTGAAAAAGAAAATACTCCGAAGAAACCCATTACTGTTGAGCAGTTTCATGGAGAGAAAACATATTCTCTATATAGATAAATCAAGCCCATGCTGCACATGGAAAGAGAATGAAAACAATACATATAATGGGTAACAAGCTATTGGGGTGCAGAAGAGGCTGAAATACGTAAGCAACACCAAGTGAGCCGAGTCGAGGCAAGGTAGGTGACAACTTGTGGCAGGGTCAGTAACAAGCAGATTTCGTCATGAACTTCAGTGCACAAGCAGTCGAACAGAAAGAAGGGACGAAATCCGTTTCAACTTCAATTCGAGCAAGTGGACAACAACTCGTCACGTTTTCTGGGAGGTTACATGCTCTAAGGACAACTCAGCACATGTAGCACAAAACAAAGTCAGAAAAGGCAACGAATTGATGCCATAGACTCGTCACATGTTTAGAAAATTGCAAGTAGACTGATTAGAGAATGAATGTTATTATTGTACTTAATCTAGTAGGTTTAGTGTAGCAACCAAAGCTTTTACTACTGGATTTAACTTTGGTCAAGTTATAGCTTCTCCAATTAGTATTCTTTCTTACAAAAAAATAAGGCTGTAAGTAACACAACAATTCAAGACAAATTCAACAAAGCGTAAAACGACGCACTATACAATTCAATCATTAACATCAGCAAAAAACCAAAATAAGATATCCAATCAAAGCAATTTGAACCTTACCCTAAGAAATACTCATGAAGTTAAAGAAGAAATCGATGTGTTACTGCTCGTTTTCTCTGTGAAGGAAGACATAACAACGATTATTAAAGATGATTGTATCCATGAGTACCACAAAACGAGATAATTGAAAATCCTATACATTACGAGGAACCCCAAAACTGCAAAAATCAACTTAAGACCCCAAAAATTACAATCAAGTCAAACAAATTTCTATAATTGTATATCCTTAAATCAATTAAAACAAATTACAATCAAATGACAATGAAATAAAGTAAACCCCAACAAATTCCCAAATTATTCCCAAAAATTTAAAAACGAAACTAGTAAAAACCCTAATTTCATAGAAAGAAACATTGGAGTATGATGGAAAATGGGTGTTTTGGTGATATCAGATTTATACGTCGAAGAACAGAATAATATTTGACCCGTAAGATAAATGATACTCTAGGCAGACAATGAGTGTGTTGATGTGGTCTTGCTAATGAAGGAACTAAGCTGCATTGGGGGGCTTTTCAATGAGGTGCAGCGAGGCACGATGAAATGACTTGGTATTTGGGGATAATAGTTTACGAAAGGGAAAAATAGTAATTTACATATTAGGGAAGACTTCGGGAAAAAGCAATTAGTTTATTATAAATAAGGGGAATTAGAGACCCATAATCATCAAGCAACTAATAGGCAAATTGTGTGTGAGTTTATACTCATTTTAGATACCTCAAGCTTCTTGAATTGCTTGATATATCTTTTGTAATCTTCCCTTAATCATCAATTTTATAGAATAATATCCCTTTTTGTCCTTTAATCTTTCAATTCCAATTTTACTTTTTTAGTGCATAAATCGGGTCATAACAAACATGCTAGCAGAGCGGTACGATTCCGGTGACCGGAACCTTGCCGGAGATGTCATAAGTCCAAAATTGTTCAAGAAACTGATCTTGATACATTTTTTGAGGGTTTTGGGACTGAAATTTCACCATTAGAGATGTGCAAAAGGGTTGTCCAAGATAATGTCATTCACTCATTCAAACCAACCTCGATGAATGAGATTTATGAAAAATAGGGAAAAAGAATTTGTGAATTTTGTGATGAACAAATGGAGGAAACAGAACTTTTCAATCATGAGTGTAGCCACAAGGAGCATTCAATGTTCATCTTGAATCAAGGGATGAAGGATGAATTAATGGTACATGTTTATTACTATAAAATAACAGTAGAAGTAGAAAATGTAGAGGATGAGGAGGATGTAAGTGTTCAAGAGCTGAGAGACAAGGATGGAGACCAAGAAAAACATGAAACTCAACTAATAGAGGCTCAAATACCATTTCAAAAATCAGATATGGGTGAAAAATGTGAGGTTCAACTCGCAAGATTTTGGGAGAAAATCAAGAACAGAATAAGATAAAAAAGATTAAATGTAGAACGACAAGTGGGTCTGGAGGGATGAAGCCACTGTACACAAGAAAAAAAGAGATCAATGAAGAAAAATAAAAAGAAAAAAGTGAGAAAGAAAAAGAATAGTGGGTCGGATTCCATTGAGGCCAGAATAGGTGGAAAGGGCGATGGGAGTGAGTGTGGCATTCTAGGAGAGAGAGAGAGAGAGAGAGAGAAAGAGAAAGAGAGAGAGAGAGAGAGAGAAAGAGAGAATGTGAGTCATGTGTGTAGCGGAAGTGGTGGAGGTCCGGGATGGTGGTGTCGGGGCCGAGAAAAGTAGAGAGGAGGAGGAGCAGTGTCACTGGAATTTTTTGTTCATTTTCAGGCAGATCTGCCGGCGACACGTAAGAATGGAGACTGAGATGATTTTTGAGTTAGGGTTTTTAAGTTTTTTAGTTTGGAGGAAAGAGAAGAGCCAAACGCCGGCTGGCAGGTCGAACTAGTCATCGGAGATTGGGGTTAACTGGCGACGATGGGGGCAGAAAAACTGGTAGCGGAGGCTGCGGTGATGGCGGCATTTGATGTTCTTGAAGGAAGCTTTGTATTTGTAAATTTCTTGGGTTTTAATGAGAGAGAGGGGGAGCAGGAGAAGGAATAATCATTTCAGCTGAGGAAGGAAACAAATATCCTTTTGGGTTTTGCACATGGGAGTGACATCAGCACTAACATAATCAAGGAAGCAAAGTTGTATTGGATTTTGATGGCATAACCAAAGTTTCGTTGCCCATTTCAGAATTTCTCCATTTCAATTTTTAATCTTGACCCCTTTAATTCTTAATTTGCCTTGCCATTTTTTTTGAAGCCAAAATTTATTTATCAGATTGAAAATTCCTATAACTCATGCAAACGGACTCATCACAAAACGTTTTCTCTCAACTATCTGCTGAATTTTTCTTGCTAAAGGTGGAAGGCCAAGCTAATTTTTATCCACCTTGAAGGCAAGGTGGAACTTCAAGTGGCCGGTATTGCTATGACTTGGTATTTGGGGATAATAGTTTACGAAAGGGAAAAATAGTAATTTTCATATTAGGGAAGACTTCAGAAAAAAGCAATTAGTTTATTATAAATAAGGGGAATTAGAGACCCATAATCATCAAGCAACTAATAGGCAAATTGTGTGTGAGTTTATACTCATTTTAGATACCTCAGGCTTCTCGAATTGCTTGATATATCTTTTGTAATCTTCCCTTCATCATCAATTTTGTAGAATAATATCCCTTTTTGTCCTTTAATCTTTCAATTCCAATTTTACTGTTTTAGTGAATAAATCGGGTCATAACAAACATGGTAGTAGAGCGGTACGATTCCGGTGACTGGAACCTTGCCGGAGATGTCATAAGTCCAAAAATGTTCAATAAACTGATCTTGATACATTCTTTGAGGGTTTTGGGACTGAAATTTCACCATTAGAGATGTGCAAAAGGGTTGTCCAAGATAATGTCATTCACTCATTCAAACCAACCTCGACGAATGAGATTTATGAAAAATAGGGAAAAAGAATTTGTGAGTTTTGTGATGAACAAATGGAGGAAACAATACTTTTCGATGATGAGTGTAGCCACAAGGAGCATTCAATGTTCATCTTCAATCAAGGGATGAAGGAAGAATAAAGGTACTTGTTTACCATAAAATAACAGTAGAAGTAGATTATATTGAGGATGAGGAGGATGTAAGTGTTCAAGAGCTGAGAGACAAGGATGGAGACCAAGAAAAAGATGAAACTCAACTAATAGAGGCTCAAATACTATTTCAAAAATCAGATATGGGTGAAAAATGTGAGGTTCAACTCGCCAGATTTTGGGAGAAAATTAAGAACAGAATAAGACAAAAAAGATGAAGTGTAGAACGAGAAGTGGGTCTGGAGGGATGAAGCCACTGTACACAAGAAGTGTAGAAAGAGAAGAGCCAAACGCCGGTTGGCTGGTCGAAATAGTCATCGGAGATTAGGGTTAACCGGCGACGATGGGGCAGAAAAAATGGTAGCGGAGGCGGCGGTGATGGCGGCATTTGATGTTCTTGAAGGAAGCTTTGTATTTTTAAATTTTTTGGGTTTTAATGAGAGAGAGAGAGGGGGAGCAAGAGAAGAAATTATCATTTCAGCTGAGGAAGGAAACAAATATCACTCTGGGTTTTGCACATGGAAGTGACATCAGCGCAAACATAATCCAGGAAGCAAAGTTGTATTGGAGTTTTATGGCATAACCAAAGTTCCGTTGCCCATTTCAGAATTTCTCCATTTCAATTTTTAATCTTGACTCCTGTAATTCTCAATTTTCCTTGCCATTTTTTGTGAAGCCAAAATTTATTTATCAGAATGAATATTCCTATAACTCATGCAAACGGACTCATCACAAAACGTTTTCTCTCAACTATCTTCTGAATTTTTCTTGCTAACGGTGGAAGGCCAAGCTAATTTTTATCCACCTTGAGGGCAAGGTGGAACTTCAAGTGGCCGGTATTGCTATGACTTGGTATTTAGGGATAATAGTTTACGAAAGGGAAAAATAGTAATTTTCATATTAAGGAAGACTTCGGGAAAAAGCAATTAGTTTATTATAAATAAGGGGAATTAGAGACCCATAATCATCAAGCAACTAATAGGCAAATTGTGTGTGAGTTTATGCTCATTTTAGATACCTCAAGCTTCTCGAATTGCTTGATATATCTTTTGTAATCTTCCCTTAATCATCAATTTTATAGAATAATATCCCTTTTTGTCCTTTAATCATTCAATTAGAATTTTACTGTTTTAGTGAATTAATCGGGTCATAACACACGACAAAGCACAAGGTCTTGCTACATGAGCTGTGTGTTGCTGTATGATCAGGAGCAACAGCTAGATAACACACAACAGTAATGAACATCACAAAAGTTCAGATTCTGGCATGAAAACACAATCTAGAAGAAATGAATTGTAATAATTCAATTTTGAAAAACAACAAGACCCAATCATCCCAAATCAACCCGCTCCAAAATCCCAATCCCCGCAAAAAAAATACTCCCTCCAACTCTTTCTTATTGTCACATTTGCATGGGCACATTTTTTAAGAGTTGTATGAGGTCCACTAAAAAGGTAGTAGTTGCGGTACTTTTATTGATTAAATTAATTGTAAAGGTGGTAGTTGGGATATTGTAAGTAGTAAAAGTGGGGGTATTTTTGTCATTGCTTGTGTGAACATAGGGTACTTTAGTTTAAAAAAAATGGCAAAAAAGGAAATGTAACAATTGATATGATTTGCCAAATAAGGAAATGTGATAATTATAGTGAATTGGAGGAAATATATCTTAGTTTTCCCAAATTGACAGACTTTAAGAAGCATTGCAACAAAACCCAAAAACAAAAAAATCTCATCTTTAGTTCAACACAACAAAATAAACTTTGAGCAAAACCCAATTCAAAAACAATCACAAATTAACTACATTTTCAAAATAATGCAACAAATCACAAGCTGTAATTGTGATTCAAAGTGTAGAAAAATCAGTGCTAAAATGAAGAGCTGATCATTCAAACAAAGTCAATAAGCAGCAAAGAATGGTGAATTACAACATTAAAATAAATCCAAACCAAAAACAAGACAAATACGGCTACATTTACACAATAATGCAACAATTCAAATAAACGAATACTAAAAAATCATAAAAAAATTACCATTTTGATTTTATTCAGATCAAAGTACTCTGGATGCTACTTGATGTGGGCTTCTTTTTGCACCTTCCTACAAAAAATAAGCCAACACAGATCACATATTGTAATTGTGGTTCAAAGTGTATAAAAAATCAATGCTAAAATGAAGAAACCGATCATTCAAACAAAGTCAATAAGCAGAGGGTTTGTGAGTTCAAAATATAGAAGAATACACCACAAGGCACCTTTTCGAAGGATAATGTAAAAGGATTATAAATGATGAAGAAAGGCTAAGAAAAGAGAAAATTTCCAGAAAGGACTTCCGTTATGTTTAGCTACCTTCAAAGCCACCAAGAAAATGGCACAGAAAAGGAAATTCTAACTTTTGGCTCCCTAGAATTTAAAGTAGAAGGTCACTCAAGCTCAATTAAGATTTTCTTTTACTCTCACCTAGCCAACACACTTTTGAGTCTTCTTCTACCATTCTATAATTCGTACACCATTCGCTTAATGAAAAACAAAATTTTTCCAATCATTCAATAACCAAACCAACCCACAACACAGACATAAGGCACCTTGAGAAAAATCAACAGAGAATTTAATCCAAAGTCCTCATAATCAACCCATACATCCAAACATAATAATCATATGTATAACAAAGCATAAGAACCAGACATTAGACTAAGTAATTCAATACACTTACTAACCACAGGCGAACAAAGAACCAAAAATCACACTAAAAAGTAATTCTCTTGTACCAGTCTTTGAATGGACTCAATCTCGATTCACAGCAACAAATAAATCCCAATGCGCAAATCAAACAAAAAAAACAATACAGATTTACAACACGATCACTTCAATTAAGTCCTACTTAAATTATTGAATACACAATCATTTTAATTGATGAAAACTTACCACCCTTCAAAAAGGAGAAACACCCATCTTCTTGAGGAATGAGGATGATAATGTTCACAATGATAGACTTGGGTATCATTGATATCATAATCTTTTTTAAGGCTCTTCCATTCATCCTCACAAAAATGACTTGCAATAGCCTCCGATTCTGACACGAAAGCCTTTGGAACAAAACCTGAAGCTGTAGAAAAATTAGCAATGTCGGCTACCTTTTTCCCATTTTTTTACTCAAATGTTGAGTGTTGGGACTTGAGGTTTATCCAAAAGAGCTCCAACTACACAGATTGTTGTTGATAAACCAAAAAACGTACTCCTGTATTTAGGGGAAAACAACATTTCTAAGTCAAACAAATAACATAATCTCAAATAAACATACATTAAAGGAATAAAAGATCAAAATCACAACCTTAGAAAGAACAATGCTCTTAATTTCGGGTTGACAGGGTTCATGGGATGAATATCTGGATCTTGTGGAGTTCTCTTATAATAATAATAGTTATCAGGCCACAATTCAAATGGCTCCGTTTGAGGCACTGTATGGTCGCAAGTGCCGTAGTCCAGTGTCTTGGGATGATTTCACCGAGTCTATAACTTTAGGATTAGCTTACCGGTTAGCGTTGCCTTATGCAATAGGCAAGGTTCACGATGTTTTTCATATCTCCCAGTTGAAACTCTATTTAGCGGCTTCTTCGCATGTTTTAGACCCTGAGAAGTTAGAACTTGATGAAAGTCTCACCATTGAGGAGCAACCTGTTCAGATTTTAGACAGGAAGGTTTACAGTACTCGGCGTAAGAACGTTGAAATGGTCAAGGTGTTATGGTCTAACCATCGGTCACAAGAAGCGACTTGGGAAACAGAGGCTTCCATGAGAGCGAAGTATCCACACCTATTCCCTCAGGTTAGTAAGTTACGGTGACGTAACTTTTTAAGGGGGGCAGAAAGCGATAGGATTTTCGCACGTTGAGTATGTTGACCTAGATTTCCCTTGTTTATGTGTTGCGTTGGGTGATTGCGTGTGTGCTTTTGTGTGTTGTGTTTGTATATGTGTTGTTGATTGCATGTGTGTTATAGTTTGCATGTTAGGTTTTGGGGTCAAAACATTTTAAGGGGGTAGTCTGTAACACCCCGATATTTTAAAACGATAAATTCCGATATATTTAATAGAATTACTAGTATTTTATATTTTAATTAGTGTCTTTTGATCTCAATTTGGGCTAGGTCATGCATTATGCAACCTTTTAAAATTTAAACCTTTTAACTTTTCGGGGCCAAAAACCTTAAACCCTTCTTAACTTAAATTAACAAAAAAAAGGAGGGAATACCAAGAGAGGGCCGGCCATAGGGAGGATATTCATGGGTTTTGTAACTCTCATGATTATTGAGGGAATAATTGTAATTATGTCCAAATTTATTTATTTCCCTAAACTCTCTTATTGCCTAATACTTAGAAATCTTCTCTAACCTTCAATTCTTCCTAAAACTTCAAAGAAATACACCCTCAAACTCTAGCATTTTCACACGCCTAGACTTGTTCTTTTGGGAATTTTTGGTGTTTTTCCATCTCTTTGTAAGTAATTCTATATCTTTTTGTCTTTTATTAAATTTAAATACAATTGTAAAGAGTATGTAATATGTAGTGTTGAATGATTTTTATCATAGTCTCTTCCATGATTTTTATAGTGGTATGATTATTATTATATAATTGTCAATGGGTAGTGTTGTATGTTGTGTTTTGGAATTATCCTTGAAAGAGCATGTTAAATTAAGTTGATTAAGGATGTGTAAAATAATAATAATAATAATAATAATAATAATAATAATAATAATAATAATAATAATAATAATAATAATAATAATAATAATAATAATGTATATGTTTAAAATAGGATTTTTAGGGAGAAATTTCATTGAAGCATAAAAGTGTGCTTTAGTATGGCATGAAATCTTAATGTGGATGAATGATTTGTTTAAGAATTTATTATTTGACAATTTTGAAAATGATTTTTTTATGTAAGCATGAATTTATGAATTTTATGGTATAGATTTAATAAGAAATGTGGAAATTGGAATTTGTATGTATTTTGAATAAGAATTGACAAAATCCCGTTGGATTGGAAAATCATGAAAAAATAGTGTTTTTGGAGCATTTTGGCTTTGAAATTAGGTTAAAACTACCTATACTATGTTATAAATCATGAAAATTGGTACTCGAGGGTTTTGATGCCTTTCGGACGCAACGGTCAAGTCAGATTTCCAGTTTGACAGTGTTATGACAGGTTTCTGGACAGATTCATATGCTGTTTTTTTAAGTGTTTAATGTGTCTTAGGGTTGTGGTGTTTGACTCATGATATGTGGATGTGTTCTATGTGTGATGGTAGTCGTATGTATGTGTTATGGTTTGCTTTGAGGAGGATGTGAATGTGTTCTTATTTACCAAATACGATTGAACCTTGTAGGAAGCCGATTCGTGACCAGAAATTGATTAGGACGTTTGTGCGTTGTTTGCTTGGTCAAGGTACGTACACGCAGCATAGATTTATAGTATATGTTATGTACCATATGATAATGGTAACAAAGGTAAAGTATGGGGCTGTAGTATGATTAACAATACGTTTCCGAATAAGTTATTTCATTATAATATTTTAATAAGCAGAGGTAGTATGACCTCACTACCCAAGAGACAATCTTTTATCAAAATAGCTCTTAAATTTATATTTTATTTGTCAAGTAAAATTGAAAGTATGGTTGAGTGTATCATATTGTACAAACATTACAAACATTACAAACATTTTTCATTGCTGTATTGAGCTGGTTTATAGCAATCTTGTAGTGGTTATAGTCGTTGTATTTATTTGTTGATTTGTATAGCTTTCGCTGATTTTCTTCGTCGGCTTGTTTGGTCTCGATTTTTGCCCGTATGCACATGAAGAGTTGGCCGGGGAAACCCTTCTTAGAATGTGGGCCTTGGTTCCACACAGATGCAAATAAGATTTTCCGAGTTCCCTAAGACCTTGATATATTTTTGTTTTTCTAGTGAATGAAAAATTTTTATTTCCCAAAAAATAAATAAATAATAAATGAAAAATAATAAATAATAAATAATAAATCATAAATAATAAATAATAAATAATAAATAATAAATAATAAATAATAAATAATAATAATAAATAATAAATAATAAATAATAAAAATAAAAAATAAATAATAAATAATAAATAATAAATAATAAATAGTAAAATAATAAATAATAAAATAATAAATAATAAATAATAAATAAAAAATAAAAAAAAAAATAAAAATAAAAATAAAAAATAAAAAATAATAAATGATAAATAATAAATAATAATAATAAATAATAAATAATAAATAATAAATAATAAATAATAAATAATAAATAATAAATAATAAATAATAAATAATAAATAATAATAAATAATAAATAATAAATAATAAATAATAATAATAAATACTCCCTCCGTTCCTTTTTGTTTTTCCACCGTACTAAAACGGGCAGTTCCATAAGTTTTTCCACTTTAGAATACTTTCCATTTTTGGAAAGTTTTCATCCCACTTTTACACCTTAACACCCCACTTTCTTTACTTCACACTACTATTTAATTATTTTCTCTCTCATACTTTCTTTACTTCACACTACTATTTAATCATTACATTACACTATTATTTAATTATTTTTTCTCTCCACACTTCCAATAAAATCATTACTTCCTACTACTATATAATTAAAATAATACCCACTACCACCAAAGATTCCACTTTTCTTAATCTTGGTGAAAAACCCAAATAGGAACATCAAAAAGGAACAGAGGGAGTAATAAATAATAAATAATAATAATAATAATAAATAATAAATAATAAATAATAAATAACAAATAATAAATAATAAATAACAAATAATAAATAATACTCCTTCTGTTCCTTTTTGATGTTCTTATTTGGGTTTTTCACCAAAATTAAGAAAAATAGAATATTTGGTGGTAGTGGATATTTTTTTAATTATAGGAAAAATTACCCAGAATAATACGATCTTTCATTCATTTTCCACGAATAATACGACCTTTCAATTAAGCACGAATAATACGACCTTTGACATATTTTTTCCAGTGGTATATGGTTTAACCCTTTACCGGTTGGAATTTAATTTTTAAACAAAACAACATTTAATAGACCTTTCATTCATCTTCCTTTATTTATTCTCTCTCCTGACTTTCTTCTCAAAACAGCTACTGGTCTTCCTTCACGCCATTGATGAACTTCACGCCACGCCATTGATGAACTTCGTCCCCTCAAGCTACTGATCCTCTGTGCTACTCCTTCACGCCAAGATTCTTCTATAATGGTTAGTTTATTCTTCCCAATTTTAGAATTTTTCATCTGATTTTGCAAAGACCCGAAAATTAGGGTTGATGATTTTCGAAAATTGATTATTGTCTTTTATGATTAATAGTTGTTTTTTACTCGAAATTCTTTGTAATATAGTGTTTTTTGATTGTTTTTAGGCCAATTTTGATTTAATTACATTGAAGTTTTTACGCCAATTTGTTTGCTGGTCTGAAATGTTACTTGCTGGAATGTTACTTGCTACTGATTATTTGCTGGAATGTTACTTGCTACCAAAATCAGATGCTCTTAATATGGAATGTTACTTGCTGGAATGTTACTTGCTACTGAATTATATGTTAATACGAAATGCTACTGGTCTGAAATGTTACTTGCTGGAATTATATGTTAATACATGGTATACTGATTTGTTTGCTGGAATATGAATGAAATGCTACTGGAATATGAAATGCAACTGAAATATGCTACTGGTCTGAAATGCTATTGGTCTGAAATGCTAATAATTTGCTGATATGTAGTTGATATTTAGCTGATATATAGTTGATATGTAGCTGATATATAGTTGATATTTAGCTGATATGTAGCTGATATGTAGTTGATATTTAGCTGATATGTAGTTGATATTTAGCTGATATATAGCTGTTATGTAGTTGATATTTAGCTGATATATAGCTGATATGTAGCTGATATATAGTTGATATGTTTTGTGCTGCTGGAATTATATGTTACTGATTATGGTGCTGGAATTATATGTTACTAACAGGTAAGGTATACCATAACAATGGAGGAATTAATTAGAGGAATTAATTAAAAAAAATTAATTAAAAAAATTAAAAAAAATTAAGAGAAGGGGAAGATTAGAGGAATTAATTAAAAAAAATTAAACATAACAATGGAGGAAGAAGCTTGAAGCTTGAAGCAGCAGCAAAATAAGCTTGAATGGGTGAGGAAGAAGCATCAAAATAAGGGAAGGCAGTAACGGTCATATTATGACCGGTTCAACAGGTTACTAACAGGTAAGGTATACCACTGGAAAAAATATGTCAAAGGTCGTATTATTCGTGGTTAATTGAAAGGTCGTATTATTCGTGGAAAATGAATGAAAGGTCGTATTATTCTGGGTAATTTTTCCTTAATTATATAGTAGTGGGAAGTAATTATTGTATTGGAAGCATGAGAGAAAAAATAATTAAATAATAGTGTAAGGTAATGATTGTATTGGAAGTGTGAAAGATAAAATAATTAAATAGTAATGTGAAGTAAGGAAAATGTGTTTTTAAGGGGTAAAAGTGGGATGAAAAATTTCCAAAAATGGAAAGTATTCTAAAGTGGAAAAACTTATGAAACTACCCGTTTTAGTAAGGAGGAAAAACAAAAAGGAACGGAGGGAGTATTAATAATAATCATAATAATAAAAATTAGAAAATAAATAATAAATAATAAATAATAAATGATAAATAATAAATAATAAATAATAAATAATAAATAATAAATAATAGGATCATTTACCAACTACATCCACCAAGTTTCTTCAATTTCAAATAAACAGCCTCGAACTTTGTTTTTTACCAACTACAGCCACCAATTTAGAAAATTTGACATCGACATAGCTAATCAACCCCAGCTCCACTAAATTACCGGTTAAAACCCATTTTTTACCTTTGACCAACCCAATTACCGTTGACTTTATTTTTAAAAATAATCCCTGTAACTCTAGTTAAAGCCCAAACAACCTCAGCTCCCTGTAACTCTTCACTGTCAACATCAACTAAATCCTCCATTGAAGGTAAGTTCTTCATTCTTTCTCTTAACTTAGGTTTTCATTTAGTTTAGGTTTTTATTTGCTCTGTTCTTGCAATTTTGTCGTATATTAATGTTTCGTCTTTTAGGGTTTGGTTATAATTTTGCTTGATTTCTTTATTTTTTCTCATTCTTGCTTTTTTTGGTGAAAATTTCAGAGCTTCAAAAGCCTTTTTTGGTGTTCTTTAGACCAAAAAGATTTGCACTTTCCCATTATTTCTTCTTTAGTGCAACATAAATTAGCACATATGAGGTTAAGAAAGGAGAAAAACAAGAAAGATTGAATCTTTTCATTTAATAATGCCTAACCCATTATAAACTTGATTCTGCATCTTCATTACAAGCTGAAAGGGAATTTATTATAGACCATTAATGGAGGTTGAAGCTTTCTTAAATTTCTTTGACTCTTATTGATTTTACCTTAATTTAATTTATTCCAGACAAAACCATTCAAACCCAAAAAATTCCCAGAAATTCCCAGATCAAACAGACAACATTTTGAGCTTAATTCAAAAAAGCTAGGTGTTCAAATCTCTTCTTGTCTTCTCCAAATTTCTTCGTCGACCTACATCATTTCAATTTGTATGAAAATCTAAATTTAGCAAAAGACCCGCTAAAATTAAAGTGAAAATATGATTACCCACAACAAAAAAACGACTAATTAACAATTTTGGCTTACTGATTTTCTTGAAGAAGCAACCCAGCAACACAGAAGCTTAACAAAAGCACACGGCCAACATGAGCTTCCAAGTCCCAAAAATTCCTAGAAGAGTAATGATTGTTGAAGTTCCAACGATTGCAATTGATCTCGTCGAAATCGAAGTGAACTCTTCTGTTCTCAATTCATCTTCGTGCTAAACATAAATGGGTAGTTGGGAGATGGGTTAAAAGTATTAACTAGGGTTCAATCATAGGTTGAGAGATTGGTCAACGGTTGTCAAAGGTAAAAATGGGTTTTAATCGGTAATTTGGTGGAGCTGGTGTTGATTGGCTGTGTCGATGTCAAATTTTCTAAGTTGGTGGCTGTAGTTGGTAAAAAACAAAGTTCGAGGCTGTTTAATTGAAATTGAAGAAACTTGGTGGCCGTAGTTGATAAATGATCCTATTCTAAATAGGACAAACTTATGAAACTGCTCATTATAGTAATGTGGACAAACTTAAAAGAACAGAGGGAGTAATAAATAATAAATAATAAATATACATATAAAAAAAATTTAGAGAGATGTTTGGAGCGAGAAACAACGTAGGTGTTCATGAGTACCGTGCAGGCAACCGAAAAGACAATGCATCATTTCATAATTTTCAAACGAACCGCCATTTTCAGCGTCTTTCTCAACAAGCTTCTTTGAGGTTGCGGTTGGGTAATCGAGGAGACTCCCGTCTCCTATGGAGACGTGGACCTCGGGAGCTCCTGCCCTCACGTCAAGCGCCACGCCATGCCGGTTTGTTTACCCTTTTTGTTGATGGTATTCATAGGACAACCTCACCATCGAAATTCTAAAAAGCAAAGACAACACAGAGAGGACTTATTTGGTTTCGTGAGGTTCAGGTCTTGGTTTGAAGCAAAGAAGGCGATAACAGAGAATAGCGGGTATAAGGTTGGTGGGCCACATTTGAGAGTTTCGATGGCTAAATTTAGTAAAGGAGGGCACCCAATCCCTCAAAACCGCACCTCCATTAATTCTGCTCCAAAAAAAACTGGATTAAAAACCCAGCCTTTCGAGATCAAAGGAACTACAAAGATGTTCTTATGGCCAATAAGCGCATGGAGTCCAAAACAAAGCAGGAGAACAACGTCATACCAGTTCTTTTTACTCTCACGGTCGACGAAAATGCGGAGGTGACGAAGGACTTAAAGTATGCCATTATCGTGGAAAATAATGAGGTAATGGACCTCACTCATATCCCATCGAAGCTGAAGGAAATCAACCCTGAATTCAAAGGTCTGTTTTATCTCACCCCTAATAAGCTTTTGGTTTTTTTTGAGTCGGAGAATGAAACTATAAGCGCATTAGATGAAGCTAGGGTGTTCTGGTCTGTCTTTGACAAAGTTCGTTGTTGGTCGGAGAGAGAATTCTTTGGGGATAGTCTAGTATGGTTGGAATGCTTTGGTCTCTATCCTAAATGTATGAATATAGAGAATATTAGGCGCATTGGCGAGAAGTGGGGTCCCGTGCTCTGTGTTGAAAATAGTATAGATGGCATTGACTGTCTCACCTATGCGAAAATGCTAGTTAGAACTAAAGCTCAGAACAAGATTGACGTTCGAGTGCGGGTTCTATTTAATAATGGTAGTTTCGATGTATGGGTGAAAGAATGCGGCTCGTACGTCAATAATGCTAAGTGTTGGTCAGAGTATGGTCTTGGGGACAGTGATGACAAGCATGAAGAAGGAACCTCAAAAATTCTACAAGTGAGTGATACTATCGATGGACGTACAGGTAGCCATTGTGTTCGTTCTTTTAGAGGGCCTGAACGTATGGATGAGCTGCTACACTTGGAAGCTGTTAGAGGCGAAAAGAAGGCTGTTGATGAATCAAATGAGGAGGGTCCGGATGCTCCATATGTAAAAGGTTTAGTGTCGAACAGAAATGATGAACGGGGATAGTTGGATCTTCATGATGATGTTGCAAATACTCCTGTAAAACCGTATTCCGAGAATAAGTACAAATCCCATTTCCTTATGCAGGTGGAGCATGGCCATGACAGGGTGCTGCTCAGTTGTGCTGATGGAAATATGCGAACAATGTTTCCTGATGACCTAATGGTGTCCTCTTTAGTAGCGTGTAAAAATAATGTTGATTTTGAGGCATCCTTAAGATTCGATCCTATGATGGCTAGTGAAGCTACTGGATTTCTGGGTCTACAAAGTCAAAATGCTCAAGTTGGGGATGATTTAAATAGGGCCACTGATATTGCTAATGACCTAGTAAAGAGACCAAGGGGAAGACCGAAAAAAACCAGCCATACCCAAAGGGACTCTGTGCACGCAACTATTATTCCTTTGAAGAGTCTTGAGGAGGCTCAGAAGACGTGGAACAACGCAAAATTGTTAGGTATCTCATCCCGGGATGAAGTGGCTATGGTGAACGAAATCAGGAAATCAAAACGTCTTCTCTTGCTTGATGAAGGTGCCAGCTGATGGTTTTCATCCAAGGTATCTTTGGTGTTTTTTTGAGTTAAAAAATGAATTGTCTTCTTTGGAATGTTCGAGGTTTGGGTAAGGGGGAAAAATGTACGGACATTAGAAATTTTGTTATTACTAATAAGATTAGTTTGATGGGTGTTGTAGAAAAAAAACATATAAAACCTATCAAATGTAGATTAAGAAGAATGTGGGGGTGGTGATGAGTTTGATTTCTGTGAATCTTTTGCTAGTGATACTCATGCGGGTGATCTAGTTACTGTTTGGGATCGATCAAATTTTGTTGTTTCTGTTAAACATGTTGGGGAGAGATGGATTATGCTAGAAGGTCATATTAATGTTGTTAATTTGGATTGCTGTGTGGGTGTTATTTATGGACCGAATGATAGATTGGAAAGAAGAATTTTCTTTGACAATTTAAAAAACATTATCCAATCTATCAATAAACCAGTACCTTTGTTGGGGGATTTCAATGTGATTTTGTACCCGTTTGAAAAGGTTGGTGCTTCTAATGACCTCACGTGCATGCGGAAATTTGCAAATTGGATACAGGATCTGGGCTTGATAGACATCCCTCTGCATGGGATTAAATATACTTGGAGAAGAAATGAGTCTAAAAGTAAACTAGATAGAGGCTTGTGTAGTAATGAATGGTTGCGAGTGTTCCCCAATTTGAAACTGATAGGTCTCAACCGTTGTTCTTCGGATCGCAACCCTCTTGCCTTACTATCTGACGCTATTACTAATTGGGAGGCAAAACCTTTTCGATGCTTTGATGCTTGGTTTTTAAATCCGGAGTTCAAAAAGTTTGTTTGTAGGGAATGGAATAACCTTCCTCAGTTGCCTCTAGCTAGTAAACTATAGGTTCTAAAGTGCCCGTTGCGGAATTGCAGTTTGGAAAATTTTGGTGAATTGGATCTTCAAATCAAAAACCTTAAAGTGGTCATCCATACACTTGATTTGGTGAGTTAAGATAGAGCTCTGAATAGTATTGAACGGGCTAGGTTGAATGCAGCCCAAAGTCATCTCCAAGCTTGGTTGATTAAAAGGGAAAGAATTTGGCGTCAAAGAGATCATTCATATGGGTTTTCTTTGAAAGATCATAACACAAAATTCTTCCACACTTCGACAACTCTGAGACGAAAGAGAAATGAGATTGTTCAATTAGAAATTGGTGGAAGATTGATTCATGGGATTCCTTAACTCAAAACAGAGGTGAGAAACTATTTTGTCCAACGGTTTTCTCAAGATACGGCTCTTAGTTTTGATTTTGATATGGACAATCATAATAAAATCACTAAAGAACAATCAAGGCTACTTGAGGCCATGCCATCAAGAGAAGAGGTAAATATTGTTGCATGGGCGTGTGGTGTCGTTAAAGCTCCTGGCTTTGATGGTTTCAACTTTAAACTCATCCGAAAAATGTGGGATGTGATTGGAGATGAAATAGTTGATTTTGTTCTCAAGTTCTTCGCATCAAGTGAGTCAGTAATACACATCAATGTGACCTGGGTGGCCTGAATTCCCAAAATCCTTGCATCGTAGTCTATTGAAGATTTCAAACCTATTAGTATGGTGGGTGCCCTCTACAAAATTATATCAAAGCTCCTCTCCCTTAGGCTCAGAGAGGTGATGGCTCCTTTGATTGATGAGTCTCAAAGTGCTTTTGTGCATAATAGGCGGATCTTAGATGGTGTGATGGTGGCAAATGAATCTTTGAGATGGTTGAGAAAAAGAAAAATACCTGTAGCTCTTATCAAACTTGATTTCCAGAAGGTTTATGACTCCATTAATTGGTCCTTCTTGAAGTTGGTTATGTTCAAACTAGGCTTTGGTTAGAAATGGATAAATTGGATCATGAACTGTGTCTCCTCCTCCTCTATGTCCATCCTCCTAAATGGAACACCACTAAAACCTTTCAAGATGGAAAAATGTTTTAGGCAAGGTGATCCACTATCACCTTACCTCTTCATTCTCATCAGTGAAGCCCTGGTGTGTCCACTCAAAACAGCTGATAATCTATAGTTGTTTCAGCCAGTTCATAGTGGAAGTAGGGATGGTCATGGGTCGGGTCTGGAGCGGGTCTGGCCAGACCCGGACCCTGACCCTTTTATTTTTTGGGACCCAGACCCGGATCCAGACCCTAAGGGTCTGAAATTTTCAGATCCAGACCCTGAAGCCCTGACGGGTCCTTAATGGGTCTTAAACAAAAAAAAAAAAGTTAGTAAACCCTAATATTTTATACTCTAATATCAGAAATTTTATACACCAATATCATTTTATTTTACACATAAACCCTAATATTTACAAACAACAAAAAAAAAAAAATCAGAAATTGAACAAACTAACAAAAACCATCAATATAACAAGTTAATTAAACTCTATCAACATTCCGACATTATCAAGTATCAAGATATCAATGTACAGACAAAAAATGGCGTTGAAGGAGGACAAAAAATGGCGTTAAAGGAGGACCAAAAATGGAGAAGATAGTGTTGCGGCGCTACTGGAGTGTTGGACGGGTATATGGAGAACAGGAGAAGTTTAATTAGGGTTTTTAGATTAGATTTTATATGAGGTGGGTAAGTTAAGGGTTACTAGAGTGGTGGGTATATGGGTAATTCACATAATCACATCACACACAATATTTTTTATTAAAAAAACTAATATTATAAATCAGAATACTTAATTACTAAGGGTCCGGGTCCGGGTCTAAGGGGTGGGTCTAGGGTCCGGGTCTATAGGTCGGGTCTAGGGTCCGGGTCCGGGTCTAAAGTTTAGATTCGGACCCGGACCCGTCAAAAAAAAATATGGATCCAGATCGCCCCGGATCCGATGGGTCTCAGAAATTAAGACCCAGACTCTTAATAAAGGGGCGGGTCCGGGGCGGATCTAACAGGGTCCTGGACCCATGACCATCCCTAAGTGGAAGGCAGCAGGTATGTTTGAAACATCTTCAGTTTGCTGATGATACCCTCATTTTTGTTCCCCGAGACTCTAGGTGTGTGGTGAACCATTTTAGAATTCTTGATGTTTTTGCTTTGATGGCTGGTCTCCACTTGAATTATAGCAAATCTTGTTGTATTTCATGGAATAGTGGTGATCATGTTTGGGCTAGGGATATTGCAGAATCTCTTGGATGTCACCATCAGAAATGCCCATTTACATATCTTGGCTTTCCTCTTGGTGCTAATATGTCTAATAGTGCAGCTTGGAAACCTGTTATTGAAAAGATCAAGAACAAACTGTCTACTTGGAAACTCAAAACACTTTCTAGAGCGGGCAGATTGACTATCCTCAAAAGTGTTCTAAACAACCTCCCTATTTACTACATGAGTATGTTCAAAATGCCAAAATTTGTAGCTCTCGAAATTAAGAAGATTCAGAGACGATTTTTCTGGGGAGAATCCTGTGGTGAAAAGATGATTACTCCGTCAGTGAAGTGGGATTCGATTGAGCTTCCAAAAGAATTCGGTTGCCTTGGTGTTGGAAAGATCATGTACAAAAACTTGATCCTCCTATTTAAATGGTGGTGGCGATTCACACAATGTGAAAACACCCTGTGGAAAAGGAGCCTGATGTCTGTCCATAATATCAAAGGGTTGAAGGCCTCGAAAGAAAACTTGCAGAATGCGTCAGATGGATTATGTGCCCAACTTTCAAGCATGGATGTTGAGACCTCCAAAATTAGGTCAATTATAGAAGAAGGGATGACTTTGAAGGTTGGAAATGGCGAGTCGACCTTATTTTAGCATGAAAATTTGTGTCAGGATGGTCCCCTAAAAGTGCTATTCCCGAGACTTTTCTTTGTTTCATCACAGAAAGACCCCTTCATAAGTCAATGGGATACTAGCAAGATGACTCTTGGAAATGGAGCTTGACCTGGCGTCGATTTCTTTTTGATTGGGAAATTAAGGATCTCCTGAGATAAGAAATTATTATTGATCAGAAATCTCCTTCTTTGGGAGTCCCGTATGGAATTCAATGGAGATGTTCCACTATTACAGATTATCCAACTCGCAGCATTTTCGAAAAGGTGTATATGAATTCTAACCCTATTCTCCCTCCCCACTCTATTTCCTCCTTGTGGCATTCATGTGCACCTCCTAGAGCAAGACTTGTTCTTTGGTTTTCTTTGTTGGGAAAACTGAAAACTAGTGATTTTTTGCTTGAAAATGGGCCATTGAACGACAGGATGCTCTATGCCCGTTCTGTAGATTGGTGGTTGAATTTAACTCTCATATTCTTTTTACCTGCCATTTTTGTTGGGGTATCTGGATGAGGTTGTTAGATTGGTGTGGCATCAAAGGCGTATTACATTGCCGTGTGAATTTTGTCCAGCATTGGAATAAACTTTTGGTCAGTCGTAAAGGAAAGAAATTGTGGAGTTTATGCCTGTGTTGTGTTATAGGGTCCCTATGGTTTGAAAGAAATAAGGTGAAGTTTGAATCTGCTATCCCTGATCCTGAAGCTTTAACCTAATCCTTAAAGGCTAGAATTGGAGTCTAGGCAAAGGAATCGTTGGGCTACACCTCATTCTCTACAAATGATATTATTTGTAATTTTGATACTAGATTATACTCCATCTGTTCTTATATGTGTGTCCTATTTGAAGATTTCACACATATTAAGATAGTGAGAATCTTTGTTGATTGTGGGTATTATTTTTATTATAATAGTGGTGTGAATTAATGATTGTATTGGTATTATGAGAGAGAAAATATAAATTAATTATTATAAATGGGATATTAGAAGAGAGAGAGGGTGAATCTTTGTTGATTGTGGGTATTATTTTATTATAATAGTGGTGTGAATTAATGATTGTATTGGTATTATGAGAGAGAAAATATAAATTAATTATTATAAATGGGATATTAGAAGAGAGAAGGTGAAAAGAGGGTATCAAAACATTCCATTTTAGGAAATGAGACAAACATATGAAACTACCCGTTATAGTAATGTGGACAATCAAAAAAGAACGGAGGGAGTAGTTTTTAAAATTGATGGAGTTTGGTTGCTGGTTTTTGTTGTGTACAGGTGGTGTGTAAGGTGTAGAACGTAGGTGCTCTAGTGTGTAAGGTGATTATATTTTTCTCTTTATGGTGATGCATAGTTCACTCATATGCTGTTTTGGGTGGCCTGTCTGTTGGTCCCTCTGTCCAATGATGGCTTTTACCCCTCGCGGGATTTTGTATGCCTGCGGGCTTTGGGTTCCTAAGTTTCAGTGTATAGTTTGTTTTCGATCTATATATTCCTAATTCTCAAAAAAAATATAATAAATAATAAATAATAAATAATAAATAATAAATAATAAATAATAAATAATAAATAACAAATAATAAATAATAAATAATAAATAATAAATAATAAATAATAAATAATAAATAATCATCATCATCATCATCATCATACCCAGTGTTCCCGCACATAGATACTCTATGGCCAGGGTCCGGGGAAGGAAGGTCGACGGCGTCTCATACCCAGAAGGAGAGGGCGGTCATAAGAGTCCTTCGGCTCTAAAATAGTCCTCAAGGATAGGACCTGCAAATATCTAAAACCTGCATCTTACACCCACATTAGCCAAGCATAGGGATCATTTATAAAGTATAAACAATACAGGTAGAAGAGGCAATGAATAGCGATGACAAAAGGTACAGAACATTAATAAACAAGTCTAGTAATCTAGGACGTGAATAAGGCGCCGCCATGTGGCTCTATCCCTAGTCAGGTCCTTAGAGAGGTGTAGTTCAAGCAGGTCGCTGTTAATCTCCTCCTCCCACGTCCTCTTAGGTCTTCCCCGGCTTCTCTTGCCCTCCACTATGATGCATTCAACCCTTCGCACTGGGGCTTCATGGGTGCTTCTCTGCACATGCCCAAACCATCTGAGTCTGTTCTCCCGCATCTTTGCAGAGAGAGGTGCAACCCCTAACTTCTCCCTAAATTCCTAATTTTTAATCCTGTCCATCCTTGTCTTACCACACATCCATCTCAGCATGCACATCTCTGTTACTTTCATTCTTTGCTCGAAAGCCTTCTTTACAGGCCAACACTCTGTTCCGTACAACAAAGCCGGCCTAATCGCAACGCGGTAGAATTTCCCTTTTAGTCTATTAGGAAATCTTTTATCACAAAGCACCCCAGTCGCTGCTCTCCATTTGAGCCAACCTGTCTGTATACGGTTAGTAACGTCACCCACAATCTCCCATTGTTCTGAATTACTGAACCCAGATATTTGAACTTGGACGTGCATGCAACACGTTCTCCCCTAATAGACACCTCTGGCTCCCCTATCGATTCTGTCCCACTAAAGTTACATCACATGTATTCAGTCTTCGAGCGACTTATGCGCATACCCTTACCCTCCAAGGCTTCCCTCCATTCTTCCAATTTACTATTAGCCTCCTCCTTAGTTTCTGCGGCCAAGACCATATCATCGGCGAAAAGCATACACCATGGTATGGTTTCCCAGATGGATTTTGAGATTTCATCCATAATCACCGCAAAGAGGAAAGGATTAAGTGATGATCCCTGATGTAGGCCCACTCTAATGCTGAAAGACTCTGTTAGCTCCACCGGTGTCTGAATGTTGGTCGACACTCCAGCATACATGTCCTGTATGACCTCAATATATCTTGATGAAATACCTCTTTTCTTGAGGCTATCCCAAACGATGCTTCGTGGTATGCTATCATATGATTTCTCTAGGTTGATGAACACGAGATGCAAATCCTTCTTTCGCTCTCGATACTTTTCCATCAAGCTCCTCAAAATATGAATCGCCTCAGTAGTTGATCTCCCCGGCATGAAACCAAACTGGTTCTCCCTAATCACCATCTCCCATCTAACTCTTTTCTCAATAACTCTTTCCCACAGTTTCATAGTGTGACTTAGGAGTTTGATACCCCTATAGTTCCCACATTCCTGTGCATCGCCCTTTTTCTTGAACAAAGGGATAATTGTGCTAATCCTCCACTCCTCCGGCATCTTACTAGATCTCAGGATAACATTAAAGAGATTAGTAAGCCATTGAATGCCCTCCTCTCCTAAGCTCCTCCACACATCAATCGGGATATCATCCGGTCCCACTGCCTTAAATCTCCCCATCTTTTTAAGGGCTTCACTTACTTCACCCTTGGTTATGTCACCAAATGACCCACAAACCCGTGTTCTTTGTGTGTCCGAAATCTGCCGACTTTCCTGAGTAGGACCCCTTGACATATTTAGTAATTGGGAGAAATACTGATGCCATCTTAGTTTGATATCCTCTTGTCTAATGAGAACCCGTCCACTCTCATCTTTGATATACTTCACTGCCCCCAAGTCCTCCCTCTGCCTAGATCTAGCGTTAGCCAACTTGTAAATATATTTCTCCCCCTCCGCGGTATCAAGATTTTGGTAGAAGGCTTCAAAGGCATGACTCTTTGCCTTTGCGACTGCTTTCTTCGCCTCCCGCTTTGCTTCTTTGTATGACTCTCTCATTTTTGCCCTAACTTCCTCCTCCGTACGGGCAATAAGCTCCTTGAATCTCTTATTTTTGTTCTTTATCTTCTCTTGCACCTCCTCGTTCCACCACCATGATTCCCTGTACTCCCTTTCCTCTCCTGTCGACACCCCTAGCGTCTCCTTCGCCACCATACGAATGGTTGACGCCATAGATTTCCACATTTGATTAGCATTGCCTGAGATGTTAGGGTAGCCTAACGTCAGGATCTTGCTTGATAGAGTAGCGATTTTATCCCCTTTTAGACGACCCCACCTGATCGTTTCCTTCCCCTTAGACTTCCTCTCGACAATCTTCCGCCTCATGCGGTAATCCAGTACTAATAACTTATGTTGGGTTGGCATCCGAGTGCCAAGCACAACCTTACAGTCCAAGCACGAGCTCCGACTGCTCCTACGTACTAAAAAGTAGTCTATCTGGGTAGCAAGCCCACCACTTTGTACGTTATCAAGTGCTCATCCTTCTTTCTGAAGATCGAGTTTGCTATAACTAGATCCTTGGCAAACGCGAAATCAAGAAGGTTCAATCCACTCTCATTCCTTACACCGTAACCAAAATCGCCATGAACAAAGTTATATTGAACAGCCTCTTTCCCTATGTGACCGTTGAAGTCGCCTCCTATAAAAATCTTTTCATCGATAGGGATAGTTTCCAAAAGATCACCCAAATTATCCCAAAACTCACGTTTCACTTGCTCTTCAAGCCCAACTTGCGGTCCATACGCACTAATGATCGAGATGACCTCTTCCCCCACCACAATTCTAACTAACATAATCCTTTCATTGCACCTCCTTACTTCTACTACTTGCTTTAAGATCTCATTACCGACTCCACTACGTGTCCCATCAAAACCGGTATACCAAAGTTTGTATCCCTTCAAAACACATGCCTTGTGCCCCTTCCACCTGGTCTCCTGAATACAAGCCACCTGAATCTTATATTTGGAGAGTTCAGTGGCCAACTCCAACGATTTAGCTTGAAGGGTGCCTATGTTCCATGTCCCCACTCTAAGTGCCAAGCCTTGGTTACGTTGCCCCCTTTGCCCCCCCCCTCCTCGGACCTAACTTTAGGTTACCACATGTCTGCCTGGACCCTATACTCGCCTACTCGTGGACAAGAACAGAAGGAGGACGCTGGCGCCCGAAGCACAAAAGGAACAAGCAAGCCAAGACAAAAGCCAAAGAAAAACACAACAAAACCAAAGAGGCTATCCAAAAGATATAATACACACCTATCACGTCAAAAAGTTAAAGGAGGACAAAAACAGAAAGAAATTTTAAACAACAACAATAATAAAACAGGACAAAAAAGAAATAATTGAAAAACGAGAATGACAAACCCACAGAATGAATCTTCTACGAAAATGAAAAAGATTGAAAAATCAAATGAAAATCCAGGAATTTTCAACCCAAACGAAAATAAATCAAAAAGAAAAATGAAAATAGAGAAATGATGGAAAAACGAACACAAAAACGATAATAATTGAAAAACGCAAATGAAAACCCAAGAATCTAACTCCGGAAAACCCTAAAAAACCATCAATTTGAGAAAAGGAACAAAAATACTGCAGAAATCTCGTAAAATTAGATCCAAATCTGAAAAAAAAAGAATAGAAATAAACGAATCAAAATCAAAAAAATAGAAAAAAAATGAGTGATTCAAAGTGTGAAATAGGTGAAATTAATCCATAAAAGAAATCTGAAAACGGAATGATTGATTAATTGAAAATCGAAAGGGAAGAATCGCTATAAGTGATGAGAAAGAGAGAGAGAGAAAGGATGTAAATGCACTGATTGATTGTTAAAGATGGGTGTGCGTTTGGATTGTGAAGAAGTAACGCCTGCGCTTCCAAATTTACATTTCGAATTTCTCCCACCGAAGAATTTCATCTCTTAATTACCATCTAAAACAGAAGACATGGGTAGAAAAAACAAGAGAATGAAAACAGAAACTTTGCTATCTTCATAAAAAATAATAAATAAATAAATAATAAATAATAAATAATAAATAAAAAATAAAAAATAAAAAATAAAAAATAATAAATAATAAATTACGACTAGGGTGGTGCAGCTGCTATTGCTGATGTACACTCAAGGGCAAGTTTATTGTATGTCAGGTTCTAGTTGATGTATTTATTTGACGCTTTGTATAGCTTTAGCTGACTTGTTTGGTCGGCATGTATTGGTCTCGGTTTTCACCTGTATGCACATAAAGAGTGGGCCGGGGATACCTTCCTCGAAGGTGGGCCTCGGTTCCACACTGATACAAATAGGATTTTCCGAGTTCTCTATGACTTGATGTATTTGGTTTTTTCTGGTAAATGAAAAAGTTTATTGTTTGCCCAAAAAACAATAAATAATAAATAATAAAAAATAAATAACAATAAAAAAAAATAAAAAATAAAAAATAAAAAAAATAAAAAATAAAAAATAAAAAATAAAAAATAAAAAATAACAAATAATAATAATAATAAATAATAAATAATAAATAATAAATAATAAATAATAAATAATAAATAATAAATAATAAATAATATATAATAAATAATAAATAATAAATAATAAATAATAAATAATAAATAATAAATAATAAATAATAAATAATAAATAATAAATAATAAATAATAAATAATAAATAATAATCAATATTTTTTTATTTTAATTTGTACAATTTCCATCTTATTCCCATCTTCAAGATGAGGAGATTGTAAGGGAATTATCAAAAGTTGTTCCAACATGTTGAATAACAAATTCATAAATTTTTCTCTTTAGTTTTTCAATCTTGTCACACAAAGCTTGATCAATAGGAGGGAATAAAAAATTAATATTATATAAATATGTACTTAAATGATTCAAACAAAATCTCACTTGACTATATCTTTGCTTACACATTAGCTGCAATATATGCCCTCTTATTCAATTTACTTGTCCCAATTACTTTTTGTCACTATTGACTAATAGATTTTCGTTTATATTTAATTCGTAATCTATAAGTTAAAATATAGTCAAATGAGATCTTTTTTAATTCTTCTCAATGCAAAAGTTATAAATATTTATTCTTCATAATTTTGAAATATACATAAGTAACATAACTAAAGATATTAAATGTTAAAATATTAACAAGTGTAAAAAAAGTAAATAGAACAAGTAAAATAAATAGAAGAAAATATTAAATAAGTTTGAATAATAAATATACATAACAAAAGTGTAGCAAGTATCATTTCAAAAAAAGTGTAGCAAGTATTTGAGAACAAGAATATATCATCATATTTCTATTGCAAAAGTCTTAGTAAACAACGATTATTTGTGAGGTTAATAAATCACCCTTTTATAGTTAGATGTGATATAGTTAAAATTTTGTTATTTTAATTTATATTATTTGGTTTTATTTAAATTAATATTATTCTTTTTATTTTTTTGGTGATTTACAATTTTTTTTTTTATTTCTATCTACTTTTGCCTCCTCCTATAAATACATAACTCTACCCTCTTACTCTCTCTCTAAAACCTATTTTTCACAACTCAATTTTCCATCATTTCTCCTTCAAAATTCTAGAAACCAAATCAAAGTTCACGTGAGTTTCACGGAGGAAGAAATCCTCTATACACACCCACACCAATATCAAGTCACCCTCTTTTTCTTTTTATAATCATCATCCATTATCATCCATTCATCATCAACATTCACCTTCATTAAAAGACATTGAAACCCCTTTCAACCATCCTTCTCCTTTCACTCCTCTTTACAAACATTCCCTTTCGACCCCGGCCCGAAGTCCGGCCAATCAATCCGTCTCGTTCAAAGACATTGAATCTCTCCTCTATGATGAAACCCAGACTCGAACCCGAAGAAACTCCATTTTCCATCATGTCAAAACCTAGGCTACCCGACACCAAACCCAACCCGACCCACTACCCGATTCAGATAGCAAAGTAGTGGTTTACTTCACTAGTATTCATCTAATAAGGAGGACTTATGAAGATTGCAGAACCGTTATATCGATTTTGAAAGGATACCGTGTGAAAATGGACGATCGAAATTTATCCATGGATGGGAAGTATGTGGATGAGTTGCAGAGGATTATGCCAAGTGTGAAGAAGGAAAAATGGGGTGTATCGAGGGTGTATGTTAATGGGAAATATTTGGGTGGGGTCGAGGAAATCAAACGGTTGCACGAGAATGGTGAATTGAAAAGGTTGATCCAATGGCTACCATTGGCTGATGAAGAAGTATGTATGGTTTGTGGTGGGTTTAGATTTTGTGTTTGTGAATGGTGTGATGGGAGTCATCGTGTGTTTGTTGATAAAATTGGGAATTTTAAGAATCATAATAATTGTAATGTTAATGGGTTGATTCAATGCAATTTTTGTTTTTCCATTGTATTATGAGCGTTGGGGTGGACCCATTGGGATGACGATAGAAGATTATGTTGTGTTGTAATGGGCGATTGAAATTCGATCTGTTAGACACTGCTTTGGACGTGACTCATTGGGATAGCGATGATATTGTGTTTTAATGGGTGATTAAAATTCGGTCTCCCGCACATTATTGGGGGAATGGGTATAATTGGTAGTTTTAGTAATGAAATTGTAGAAGAGGAAGGAATTAAGAAGATGATATGGAGATTATAGAGAATTTAAAAGTAATAGATTTTCATAGAGTTTGATTACAGTCATTAGTTAAATAGTAATAGTGTAATACACATTTTCATGTTTGTGACAAACAGTGTTGCAAATTTTGTAAGTAAAAATTGTGAACATGAAATTTAAATCTAAATACAATTGTGTTTTTTTTAAAAAATGATTGGTTTATTTTTTTAATTGATTTTTGATAATGTTGTGATAGATTATTACTATGGTGGAGGTTGGAATTGAGTGCTTCATGTTATATTTAAATTGGTGTTACTTTCACATGAGTTTTATATTAGATCATGATTTGATTTTGTAATTTAATCATATACTATAATAAATTATTGATTTGCTATCCTATTAATATTGTAACATTATGGAAATTTTTGTAAAAGTTTTTAAGTGAAAAATGCTGTAATTTCAATAATAGAAAGAGAGTAAATTTTAATCTTGAAATTAATTGATGATAATTATTTGTGATTTGTCGTTTTACGTACCATTATTATCATTTTCCAGAACGTTAAACAAAATGATTATTTCCAAAATAATGCTCCTTCTATTTAAACTGCAACAATAAAATTTTGCATAAAAATTAAGAAATAGTAATACTGCTATTTAAATTGTGCGCACGATCTTAAAAGAAAATTATAATATAAGGATAAAATTAAAATAAAATACAGAGATCATTTTCATCAAATAAAGAAAAATTTAATTTTAAAAATCTCACCTTTTGCTCGTTGTCTTTTAAAAATTTCACCTTTTGATTATTTTTTAAAATTCGACCTTTATACTGCGTTATCTAATAAAAATCCGACCTTTTGTTTCTTGAATTAATTACTGTTGAATTTTGCAAGTAACTTAACGAGGTTAGTACTGTAAAAAAACGCAGTATAAAGGTCAACTTTTAAAAAATAATCGAAAGGTGAAATTTTTAAAAGACAACGAATATAAGATGAAAATTTTAAAATTAAATTCTCCTTAACTAAAATTATAGCAAAATAAAAAATAGACTAAAAAGAAAAGTATTACAAAAATAATTAACCAGTATAATACACAATCGGTAAAGTTATTTGATAGGTTATGCATAACTCGTGAATGATGACTTGGTGACACCAGCTAATCCTTCTTCAAGATATACACATCTTGTTATTTGTTTTAGTCACATAAACATTTATGTGTTTTGATTTTACACAAATATCTACATGAGACAGTTTCTTTTGAAAAACGTGTTTTTTTTCATGTGTTAACTCATTTTATATACTTTTTTCGTTTTTTTAGTTGAACCATTTCAGTTTTTTACACTATTTATTACTCCCTTCATTTCTTTTTGTTTTTCTTTTTGGCAAACAAAAAACTTTTTTATTTACCAGAACAAACCACAAAGTACATCAAGGCATGGAAACTCAAACCCCTTAATTGCATCAGTGTGGAAACAAGGCCCACCTTCGAGGAAGGGTGTCCTCGCCCCACTCTTCATGTGCATACGAGGAGTCCGAGGCCTAAAACAGCCGCCACAACTTAAACGGCAATAAGACAAAAGCTATACAAGAATCTAATGGAATAAGCAAAATTTGATACAAGAGGCCCAAAAAAATCAGCAACTTCATCTTGCAAATAGTAGCCCAAAGCAGCCCACTCTATAATGTGCATCAATTCAGCAGCTACTTGACATAGGCAGTAGCATTTAGCCATGAAATGGGCAGCAACAGCATTGTACACAGATAAGTATCAGCACATGACATACGAAGTAGCAGCTTACTTCTGTTAGATCAAGCTACTAAGCGATCAGCAAGCACTCAGCACAACAACAGCATCAACACAGCACCAGACCAGTAGATCTAGCACCTCGGATATCAGCAGGCTTCAGTACATGGCCTAAGCAACCACTAAATATCAGCAAACTGAGACCGTCACAGCACTATTACGATCAACAAAGCAGTGAGATAGTACCAGCAGCTCATCATCAACACAATCATAGAAGAGATATCAAAACAGAAACCAACATCATCAACAAGACAAACTCAGCATCAGAAAAAGTACTAGTACTACACCCAACAGAACAACTCACAACAACAAGACCACCAACACCACGACCACAACAACCAGCACCCAGCACACAAATCAACAAGGAAATAAAGACGGAAAGACACAACACAGCAAATTATCAAGGCACATTAATTATCAAAGAGCCTGCTACACTGAGGGGAACCATCCATCCGCAACCCTATTAACCGAAGCCGAATCTGTTGTTGGACACAACGAATAAGGGAGGAGGGGAGGCAAACCACCGCATTCCAGACCGCATCGTTACGAGCATGCCAAATGGCATACACTAAGGAAGCATACACTGCACACATCACTTTTTGATGAAGTTTACCAAGCTTGTATTTGCGAAAGTCCATGCGATCAATGGTTTTGAATCTAACACCAGTCCAAGCATTGAGACCCTCAACACACCTAATGCTAAAAGGACAATCAAAGAACAAATGTGAAACAGTTTCGGTGGTAGAAGCACACAAAGGGCACAAATCATCACTCAAAATACAATGAAGGCGATTGATCTTTTGTCTTAAGCTTACCAAGGGCCAATAGCCAGCAACAAAACCGCGTCTTTGGAATAGAAATACTATTCCAAACTATAGAACGCCACTTAACCCGTTGGTGGGTCGAAAACACCTCTTCATCAATCTCATGAATGGAATAACTATCACGGAAAATCCAATTCCTCCATGTGTCTTTAATAGCACAAAGTTTCCTCGTTGCCCAACTAGCTGAAGGCTGAGCATTATACAACTCCCATCGCCCCCCTTTAGTACACACTCCGTGCACCCAACGCACCCATAAAGAATCCTTCATCATGTGAATATGCCAAGCGATTTTCCCCACCGCAATCTGATTCCAAGTATAGATATCCCTAATACCCAAACCTCCAAATTTCTTAGGCATACAAACATTTTTCCATTTAACCATGCCAGGTCTATGGGATTCAGCAATACCAAACCATAAAAAGGACCTACAAATAGAATTAATACACCGGATAATCTTCTTAGGCAAAATAAAGATCTGACACCAATACGACGAAATCCCCATAACAACTGAGTTAATGAGCTGGAGCCGAGCTGCATAAGAGAGGTGCTTAACTTGCCAACCCCTGATTTTACTAGTCATTTTATCAGCTAAACATTCACATTCTCCAATCGAAAGTCTCTTAGAAGATAGAGGAACACCTAGGTAACGGAAAGGGAGAGAGCGAAAGGAGAACTGAGTAAACTCCTGAATAGCCGCTTTAGTACCAGGATCCACACCCACTGTATAAATGGCAGACTTAGAAGTATTGGCTTGAAGACCCGAAGTCGCAGAAAACAGCTGAATACACTGAAACAAGACTTTCACCGAAGCCAAATCCCCTTTACAAAAAAGCATCAAATCATCTGCAAAACAAAGATGAGAGAGTTTGGATCGTCTGCATCTAGGATGGAATCCGTAAATATGTTCAACACTTTTTAAAGATCTAGAAAGGTACTCCATCCCCAGAACAAAAAGCAAAGGAGAGAGTGGATCGCCTTGCCGAAGACCACGCTTAGCTTGAAAGGAAGGAGTAGGACACCCATTAATCAGAAGCATGTAGGTAGTAGCAGAAATACAAGCCATGACTATGTGAACGAACTGGGAAGGAAAGTTCAAGGCAATCAACATGTCTTTAAGAAAAGACCAATCCATAGTATCATAGGCTTTACACAAGTCGATCTTAAACAAACAACTTGGAGGACTATGATGCCTAGATTACTGCTTAACTAGATCTTGGCATAAGAGGATATATTATGCATGATACTCCTGTCAGCAACAAAAACCCCTTGGGCTGAATCAACCAAGCTACCAAGCACCAACTTCAACCGAGAGCAGATAAGCTTAGAGATACACTTGTAAATGACATGACAGCAGGAAATAGGGCGGTAATCTCCTGGGTGTGAAGGGCAGCTCACTTTAGGTATCAAAGTAATGGTCGTGGTGTTCCAACTTCTGGGCATCCTACCACTAAGAAAGAATTGATTGATAGCCTCCACAACATCCTCCCCGACAACGTCCCACGCCGCTTTATAGAACGTGCTGTTAAACCCATCCAGCCCAGGAGCTTTATCCTATGGAATACTCCACATGGCCTCCTTCACTTCCTCTCTACTAAATGAAAGACTTAGCATATCCCTTTGTGGATCGGAGAGCACAGGACCCTAGCCAACAATATCCATACGAACCTTTGCCCGATCAAACTCCGCACAAAAGAGGTTAACATAGAACTGGCAAAATTCATCTTGGATAACAGAAGGGTCCGTAATAACCTCCCCCCTAAGGGAGAGATGACCAATTCTGTTCACTCTCTGACGATGTTTAATACTATGGTGAAAGAATCGTGTATTATCATCACCTAATTGAAGCCACTTTAACTTTGCCTTTTGGCGCAAAGCCGATTCCAACTCAAACGAGAGTTGTTGGAGAACTATGGAGGCCTCTTTCTCACGAGCAACCAACTCCTCATTACTAGGAGAAAGATGCATTTGGTCTTGAATAGACTGTAGGTGAAGCTGTGCACGAGAAATCTCTCGCTCCTGCTGATCTTGACCAAAAATCCTACGGAAATGCACTTGCAAAAGCCTCAATTTCTGGGAAATTTGGTACCCAAGATGGCCATGAACCGGAGTATGACATACATGTCAAACCTGCTCAACAAACCCCTCCTTAGACGCCCAATAATTAAAGAACCGGAACGGCTTGCGCCCTCGGGGATGCATGGTGAAGGAGACCACCATAGGCGAATGGTCGAACAAACCTTCCGGATGAAAAGTAACAGAAGCGTGAGGAAACGAGTCCCCCCACATATCATTGCCAAGAACTCTATCAATTTTGCTCATAACTCGTCGACTCCCCGATTGTTTGTTTGACCAAGTAAAGAACCGACCTCCATAGTTAAGATCATGCACGCCACACCATTCCAAACAATCTCGGAAAGGCTGAATCTCATGCAAACGCACAGGCTGACCCAACCTCTCATCAAAGTTAGCAACACAGTTAAAATCTCCCATAATGATCCACGGTGAAGAGATGGAGGGACTGATGTCATGTAGCTCATGAAATAACTGCATCCGACCCTGCCTCTCTGACGCACCATAGACAAAAGTACAGAAGAACTTAACACCCCTAGGAGGAGTAGCCTTAACATGAATGCATTGACTACTACATAACAACACATCAACCTGAACCTCCTCACTCTTCCAAGCCACAATAATACGACCCCCATTGTGCCATGCCAAATTGCTAGTTAAGCACCAATTAGGAAACATGCGAAGGTAAAGAGCCCCCAACCCTTTCCTTTTTATTTTAGTGTCAAGAAGACCCACAAGACCAATATTATGCAAAGAAAGAAAGCGAGCGACCTCCAATTGCTTATTAGTCTTGTTAAGTCCCCGTACATTCCAAGCCCCTAGATTAATCATCACCATGGATGGGATGAGCTCCCAGCGCTGTGTTTATTAAAGACTGCGTGCCCACATCCGACGGTAACTGACCAAGAACATCAAAAGAATTGGCTACGGGTGCTACCAGATCACTAGAAGGACAACCCCCACAAGGCAAAGTCGGTTGTTCTTGGGCCTCACCCACACCCCCAGAAATCGAAGCAACATCAATCACAGTATTCTTAGGATCCAAAGAGTGCTCAGAAGAAGGATTACCATCACCAAGACGCTTCTGAAAAGGTTTTTTAAGCTTCCTGAAACCATCCTCATCCACCTCAAGAGATGGCTTCACCTGACGCGGCTTACCCATCCTACAGTCAGAAAGAACATGACCAAACTGGGAGCACTTACTACACCAAACTAGAACCCACTCGTATTGCACAGGTTGCGTAATTAACTCATCATTCTCATTCGAAAAAAACAACTCATTAGGAAAACCCTCAGACACATTCATCTCTACCAACACCCGAGCGAACATCAAACGAGACTTAGTACGAGTGGCATCATCAATTTTAAGAACAGTACCTAAGTACCCCACTATATTTCGTAAGGTAGTCTCATTCCAATACACCAAAGGTAACTTAGGTAATTTGACCCAAACCGGAACTGCAGTAATACTGGCCTTTTCAAACGAAATTGACGGGTGCCAAGGTTTCACAATAAAGGGTTTTTTATCAAAGAGTATCCCATTCATACTACAAGCCTTATCTTGATCAACCTTAGAATTAAACCTAACAAGAAAGACTCCACGATTAACCATTCCAATTCTATCTATGTCTAATTCCTTCCAAGTTCTCCTAAGGAAACCATCAATCACATTAAGAGGCGGGTTCGCATTTGTTACATAACATACCACAGAAGAATCCCAAAAAGCAACTTCATCCACAATATCAGCCCTATTGACTTTAGCAATTTTCCTAGAGGAAAGAAGCATACCTGATGAGGAATTATTACCCACCAAAGAACCAGAGACAGGCTGCTTCGAGCCAGTGCCAGCCGCCAACAGAGGGGAAGCATTCATCTGGTCAGCAGCACCTACCGGGTTCGTTGGACCACCAGGCGCAGCCCCTTGCTTCATCGACGACTTAAGAACGGAGACCCAACTTAAACCCACGGCAGCCTGACTAGCAGAGGACGGCATCTGCTGAGACCCCTGCGCTCCATCAATGGCATGAAACAAGAAACGGTCAGGGGAGGAAGAAGGCTCCCGTGACGAGCAACTCTTGACTGACGGCTTCCTCGGTACAGCTACCACCTTCGCCGGCCTACCTCTCCTGCCCATGGCCGGAAATGGGAACGAATTCACCAATTTCAGAGAAGAGAAGCCTAGAGAGAGAAAGTTGAACGAGAAAGCTTTTATGAGTTACTCACGTTCTCTTCTTTAGAATACTTTTCATTTTTTTAAAGTTTTCATCCCACTTTTACCCTTTAAAACCCCACTTTTCTTCCTTCACACTACTATTTAATTATTTTCTCTCGAATACTTCCAATACAATTATTACATTACACTTATTATTTAATTATTTTTTCTCTCATACTTCTAATACAATCATTACTTTCCACTACTATATAATTAAAATAATAACCACTACCACCAAATATTCCATTTTCCATAATATTGGTGAAAAACCCAAATAGGAACATCAAAAAGGAACGGAGGGAGTATTTGATAGTATTTTGCAGAGTGCGGCTATTAAATGAGAAAAAACATAGTCATGTAGGATCTTGTTTTATTTGTCTCATCAGATACTTTCATAACATCAAAAATTTATAATTTTTAGTTGAGTATAATTCTAGATATAAGCAATTCGATAAACGCATTAAACTGTCGTAAAAAAGTGTTTGGATGCAACTAAAAAAAGGGAGAAAGTATATCATAAAAAATGCTAATTATTTGATATCTTTTTACCAAGAGACGATCTTTTATCAGAATAGCTCTTAAATTTGTATTTTATTTGTCAAGTAAAATTGAAAGTTTGGTTGAGTGTATCATATTGCACAATATCTATAATAAATAAAATTAATTGTTTCCATAATAATAAGTATGCACTATTGTCAAGGTTTATAATTAGTTGAGTACAACTCGTGATGAGTTGGTGACACACGTAGTTCTTTTTTTTTTTTTTTTTTTTTTTTTTTTTTTTTTGAAAAGTTGGGGTAATATATATTAATAAAAATACCAAAAACTGAAACTTGGTAGACCTGAAAACCGCCGGCATAAAAAACCTCAGGAGGGGAAAAAGCCATTGGATGAGGGGGCCAAGAGTCAGGCCACCCTAGATAGTATAGGGGTGGGCTATGCATATCATAAAGTCTGAAAAAAAGGACCACCTCTACACCACTATTACATGTCAACTCCTGCTATCCCAACTCCATGAGACTCCTAATATCACCTTACACACCAAAAGCTAGGTGTGGGCAAAACATACAACTACAAATTAAACATCAACAACTCCCAAAATATATACAGGAAAAGCAACAATACTCAAAAAATACAATCAAGGATTATCTTGTTGCTCTCTCCATGTATAGGACGCCATCAAAGAAGCTCATTCGACCAAGTCTCCATACGGATTTTCAACGTGTTGAAGAAATTTTGAAGATCCGCCGTGCCACCTTCGAACTTAATTTTGTTTCTTAGGAACCATAGTGACCAGATAGTGCATCCAAGGATAAGAAGCCATTGTTTCCTGTTACACTTCTTTGGCCTCAAGGAACACCACGACAAAATGAAAGTTGTGCATTGACTGTGAATCACACCACTAATTCCCCTCCAATCGAGAATCTTCATCCAAAGGTTCCAAGAGAAACTGCAAGAAAACAGGATGTGGGAGTTTGTTTCTACACCTGTATGACACAAAGGGCAAAGAGCATTAGTTATATCTATAGCACCCTTTTCCACAAGGAGATCACCTGTTTTTAATTTTTCCAAACAAGCTAGCCATATCACAATAGTAGCCCGTGGAGGTGCTTTAATTCTCCGTATTAACGATGAAACGGACTCCGATAATGGTGGAGTATTCGAGCAATGTAACTTATTCATAATCCTCTTGATAGGAAACCTGTTTTGCTCACCATACCAACAAATGCCATCAGATTCTCCATTTCTAGGCACAACTTGTTCGATAAGGAGTTTCAACCTTTCAAGATCATCTTGTTCCCATACAAAAAGTTGTCTTCTCCACCGAAATCTCTACACCCAAGCGTTGTTAAGCCAATATCCCATGTCATTAACATAAGCATCCTTTTGTTCGAAAATGGTGAAAAGTCTAGGAAACGCTTCCTTTATAGGCCCTGAGTTAACCCATTTGCCATGCCAAAAAAGAGTTGATGTTCCATCACCCACTTTAACAATTAGGCCGGCCTCAACAACATCGCGGACCCTTTTTACATCTGCATCATTACTCATTAAATAGGCCCAAGTACCATTCTTAATAACCCCAAAAGAATTGGAAGATGCCTTAAGGCTTTTTATGTTATGAATTGAGATTAAGATGCGTTTCCATAAAGATTGGTCACACATCGAATATCTCTACCACCATTTGAACAGGAGTATTAGATTTTTATACAAGATATTCTCTACTCCTAAGCCCCCCAAGTTTTTTGGGAGTTCAACAGACGACCAAGCCACAGGAGGTGGGAGGAAATTGCCCCTATTAGTTTTGCCCCTATTAGTTTTGCCCCAAAAAACTTCCTCTGCAATTTTACAATTTTTTGAGCTATTGTTTTTGGCATCCTGAACATGCTCATTTAGTATATTGGCAGACTATTAATTACACTTTTGATTAAAGTTAGTCTACCTGCTCGAGAGAGGATCTTTGTTTTCCATGTAGCCAATTTACCTTGGATTTTGTCTATGACCGGTTTCCAAGCAGAACATCTCTTCATATTATCTCCAAGAGGTAGACCAAGGTAGGTGACTGGGCATGTGGAATGACGTCACCCAATTTCAGCAGCTATACCTTGCGCCCACCCATCTCCGATGCCCTTCAAGTGATTATCTGTGATTTGCTGTAATTCAAAGATAAACCTAATAACAGAGCAAACATATCAAGAATACGGAAATAATTGATGACAACATTTCTACACTTCGGGACAAAGATGAGGGTATCATCTGCAAACTGAAGATGTTTCAGTTGGATCCTATCCTTGCCAATATAGATCCCTTCGATCAAGCCTTGCTCTTCTGCTTTTATTATCAGACACACCAATGCTTCACTAGCAAGCATGAATAAGTATGGGGACAATGGATCCCCTTGTCTTAGGCCTCTCTCCATCTTAAATGGCTTTAGGGGGGCGCCATTAAGGATGATTGACAATGATGCTGAAGACACACATGACATAATCCATCTGATCCATTTGCTTCCATACCCCAACTTCTCCATAATTTTCTGAAGAAAAGACCATCTCACTGAATCATACACCTTGTGGAAATCAAGTTTGAGCAATGCACCCGGTATTTTCTTCTTCTTTACCCATCCAGTTGCTTCATTTGCTATTAAAACTCCATCCAAGATTTCCCTTTCCATTTCGAAAGCATATTGAGATTCATCAATTAGTGGGGCAATTATCTCTTTGAGTTTAAGAGAAAGCAGCTTAGAGATAATTTTATAAAGTGCACCAACCATGCTTATCGGTCTAAATTCCTCAATAGAGACTGGATTTTTTACTTTAGGTATCAATGCTACCCATGTGATGTTGATTGCTCTAGCTACATCTCCACCTTCTAAGAATCGGATAACAAACTCATAAATTTCCTCCTTTATTTCCTCCCACATTTCTCTGAAGAATTTAAAGTTAAATCCATCAAAACCAGGGGCTTTATCAGTACCACATGCCCAGACTGCTTCCTTAACTTCTTCTCTTGATGGTAAGGCTTCTAAGAACCTAGATTGCTCTTCAGTTACCCTAGCATGTGTACCCAGGTCAAAATCAATATCAGGGATTGCCTTCTCTGTGAATCTTTGCTGAAAGTATTTGAAGATTTCCTCTTTGAGATTTTCGACACCACAGACATTTCTCCCTTCAATATCATGCTGTATGATTTCATTTTTCTTTCTTCTCATCAATGTGGAAGCATGAAAGAACTTTGTGTTGTGATCTTTCAAGGTAAAGCCAAAAGAACGAGCTTTTTGCCTCCAAATCCTCTCTCGTCTGATTAGCCATGCTTGTAGATGGTTTTGGCATGCTCGTAATCTCGCACATTCCTCAACCTCTAACTGTCTACTTTCCCCCAATTTCTGAAGATCATGTACTGCATTTTCAAGTTTGAGAATAGTGTTATCCATTGATCCAAATTTCTCCTTGCTCCAAGACTTTAATGGGGCCTTGATCGCCTTTAATCTGTTGAATAAGCCAATGTTGGGTAATTCCTTCTATTCCTTGACCACCATATTCTTGAAATCCGGATGCAAAAACCAACTATCATAGCATCTAAAGGGTTTAGGACCCCTGTTAAGATTATCCTTGAGAGACAAAAGGAGCGGATTATGGTCAGACACCCCTTTTCTAAGACCCTGGAGCCTCAATTGTGGGAATTTTACTAGCCATTCATTACTACACAAGCCTCTATCAAGCTTACTCTGTGAGTTTCCCCTTGCCCACGTGAATTTGATTCCATTTAGGGGGATATCAATAAGTTATAGATCATCCACCCAATTTGCAAATTCACGCATACTAGCATCAAATCTGAAAACAGCGATCTTTTCACTCGGATGTAGTACTTCATTAAAATCCCTAAGGAAAAGGAATGGTTTGCCACTATTAGCCCATATCTCCTTTATCTCCTCATACATACGGCTTCTTCCTATCCTCTCATTAGGCCCGTAGATAATACCAACTCCACATTCAAAGTTGCTCTGCACAATTTTCCCTTCAAGAATTATCCATCTGTCCCCAACTTGTCTTTGTGCTACACAAAACAAATTAGGATCCCAATTAGTTATAACTCCCCCATTGTGCGTATCCAACGCTAGAGCTTCACACCATTCAAAATCATCATTTCCCCACATTCGCCGAACTCTTCGATTGAAAGAGTTTTTATGTTTTGTCTCAACTAGTCCCCAAAGAGAAATTTTATTTCTATTTATCAACTGCTTAATGGATATGCATTTTTCCTCCCTCCCCAAGCCTCTGATATCCAAAATAGGACATTCATATCTTGATTTGATTAAGTTTACCCCTGTGTATCCTACATTCAACCCCTCCCCGGGTCATTCTCCTCTAGTGCCATAATTCTCTTTGATTTTCTTAATTCTGAGATAACAGCCTTTTCATTCAATGCACTAACACCAATGGATTTTGCAAGCTTCCAAGTTTCCATTGCTTCCAAGGTACTTTTTGAGGGTGTAGATGGTACATATAAGGGATCCGGAAGGGATAAGGCACCTTTTTATGGTCTCCCACGAGTCTTCCTTTTGTGACTGGTTGTGCACTTGACATTTGCAATCTATGCACAACTCTAGACTCTACCTCTGCCATAGGATCAAAGCATCCATCATCTATATTCACCTGTGTGTTGTTTTCCCCACTGTCATCTGCTAAAGGAACCCTTGATTCAATCTCCATCATAGGATCAAAGTTATTTACTAATACTTCATTATTAAATTCAATTTTTTACCCCATTTTTTGAAGAAACAACAAAATCTGCTGTGTTGCTTTTTTCATCACCAAGCTTAGTTATTTCGACAGTGCACTACCCTTCATTAAGCTGTAGCTTATTTGACACCCACTGGTTCCCCACAATTGGCTGCCTCAAAATATTATCCACCATTAACATCCGTGTTTCATGGTTTTCATGCTCCTCCATGAGATTCTCAATGTTTTGTTCATTTGCTTGGTTACAAGAACTTCTTGCCATATTTATAGAGCCCCCAAAATGTTCACCATTATGCTCTGAATTTTGTATTCCTTCGTTGATCAGGTTGACGTCATTAACCTGACGCTCATTTTCTATAGCAGTAGCTTGCACCTCATCCCTCAGATTACCATTACAGCTATCCTTAAACTCGCATTTAACCATCTCTGAGACCCAAACATTACACGATCCAGATTACCAAACTACCTGCACACAATCTTCAATGGGATGCTCTATTTTGGTTATGATCTTACCCTTTACTGACGTGATACTATAAACTCCATTAAACACATTTTCCACATCGACAACCTCGCCCCATCTTTTACCAATCTCCTTAAAATTGTCATGGTTCCAACATTTAGGGTGTAATCTAACGCACTCTAACCACGCTATCCTACCCTTATAGGTTTCATTTTCAGACCAACAACGTACACCAGTAAACATTTCATATAAAGGTGATGACTTCTCCAAGGCTACTTCTAGGCTATGTTCATCATCAAAAAATAATATTCATTTCTTTGGGGATATTGATGAGATGTACATACATTGTAAATGGGACTCAGAAATTTGAGAGGCGATTTGTTCAATATTCACTGACTGATCATAGTCAACCACAGCAGCAAGATTTAATCTACCATCCATGACATTATATTCTAAAATATTGATGGTTACCTGGTTTTGCTTTACTTGCCTTTGATCTTCCTCTGTTCGTTGCTTTTTCCTTCGGGTCCCTAAGAGAACCTCAAAGTAGCTTCGATGGTCTCTAAGAGCATAGCTTGTGGTAGGGATTCTCTTCTTGCTATTCTTCCTGTCCACCCTCACCACTTTGTTGCTGCTAGTACTCGATTTCTGGTATTTTGCAATGGACACTTGTAATTTGCATTCGTGGAGCACTTCACCATTTATTTCTTTAATGGCCATGTCTGCCTCCTCAGTATTAGAGTACCTCACGAACCCAAAGCTTGCTTTCATATTCTTCCTGTGCTTCCCGGATATGTAGACATCGACTACCGTGCCGAGGGTTTCGAATAAGCTTCTTATCTCTCCTAAAGTTGTCTCTCTTGCTATTCCATCAATAAATAAACTTACTACACCATGAATATTTTGTGCAGACTTAGATTGAGGGGGCTCCCGGGGTCCAGGCCACCAAGGGTGTCTAGAATCCCCCCGATTACCCGCCGTCGAACCAAAGCCAGACAATCCATGGTTGTCTCTGTTTTTCTGGAAGTTCACTTTGTCGATGTCACTAGCTGTGTGGACTTCGTCTTCCCCATTTTTTCTTCTCCATATATGTACTGATTTAAATGGTCTTGAATGAGAACAGATTATGTCTTGTTTGCGCAGGTTCTTCCTCCTCCTAACCATGGTGAAGCCATCTTCATCTCTTAGAGCAGGTTGTTTCTCTCTCCAAATGAGTATATTTCTTTTATTCGAAACATAGTTTCTTTGGTGTTGTGCTGGTCGAAGGTGATGTAGGTGGTGGCGCTGGCGTGGAAATGGGTGGTCTGGGTTGTCGATTCAGCTGGGGCAACCGTTGGGGGTAGTAGTGACTCTTCGTTTCCCACGTTGAAATTCAAACTCAGCTTGCTGATTTCTCCCTCTCTCTCTACTTTTTCTCTCTCTATCCATTTTTATTACTTTATATATACACACACACACGTAGTTCTTATCTATAAATAATCATATTTTAGAAAAAAAATACTTCTATTATTTTATAAATAAGTAATTGACCAAATATTTACAATTAACACTAAAATAAAACATTCCGTCCAAAAAAAACACTATAATAAAACATACTTATGCGTCTTAAAAGAAATTTTAGAAAATACTACCACGAGTTATATAACATTTTGTTTATTTCCGTACAATAACAATAAATATTGATTAACCATGAATAATACCAACTTAGGGGAAAATAAAATCAATTTTAGTTTATTAATTAGTTTATTTTGTTTTATCTTATTATCACCTATAGTTTGATTTTTAACATGTTAGGTATTTTCTAGGAAAACACTCCTTTAAATTGTTATTATTCATGGTTAATCAATAGTTTAATATTATCTTAGGAAAATTAATAAAAAATTGTATTATTCACGGCAATTTTTCTAATATTTTTTTTGTATGAATTATGAAAACTGACGAGATGATTCATTATTAGCTTTGATTATTTTTTTCTTTTAAAAATCCGACCTTTTGCTTGTTCTGTTTTAAAAATTCTACCTTTTAATTATTTTTTAAAAATACGAATTTTTGTCTCTGTTTTCTTTTATAGTACATACCTCTTTAACTTACCTGAATAACCGGTTAATTTTGAATTTTTTAAACAGAGAATAGAAAATTTACTTTTAAAAATCCGACCTTTTGCTTATTCTCATTTAAAAATCTCACATTTTGCTTGTTCTCTTTTAAATATCCGACCTTTTTCTTGTTCTCTTTTAAAAAGTGATGAATTTTCAAATTTATCCCATCACCGGTCAAAATGTTCTATAAAGATAAACAGAGATAAAACGTCGGATTTTTAAAAAATAATTGAAAGGCGGAATTTTAAAAGAGAACAAGCAAAATGTCGGATAGTAAATTTTCCTTAATTTTTTGTAGTAGAAAGTAGAAACATTAATATATTCATTTTATCAAAAAAGAAAAGAAGCGATAATATTTTAACATTGTGTTGGGTTCCAAACCTTAATTCTCTCTGAGAAATTCTAATTTCTTAATACAATTTTATGTAATTTCACTTGAAGATCAAGTAATATTATTTTGAAACAAATATTTTCTCCATTTCATATTACTTGCTCTAAATCATTCTTTGCACTATTTAATATTTTATGGTAATTTACATATTTTGGCTATAATAAAAGAAAAAACATAATCATATGGCCTCTTTATTAATTCGTCTCATTGTATATTTTCAAATAATCAAATTTTATAATTTTTAGTTACGTATACCTATAGATATAAACTATCAGACGACAAACATATTAAATTACGTAAAAATGTGCTTGGTGTAATTATTTTTGAACGGATACATTTTAACTGGCTAAGAAAAATATTGTGCATAATACTCCTACCGGCCACAAAATCAATTTTAACAATGAATGATGAGCAATGAAAAAGGCTCAATGATCAATGAACAACGAATGATGAACAATGACCGATGAGTAAAGCAAATGGATCAATGATCAATGAACAATGAACGATGAATAATGAACGATTAATGATGAACAATGAACAATGAACAAGGATCAATGATCTATGATCAATGAAAAATGAACGATGAACAATGACCGATTAATAATGAACCATACAAGGATCAATGATTAATGAACAATAAACGATGAACACGAGTGATGAACAATGAACACGATCACTGAACAATGAACGATGAGCAATGAACAAGGATCAATGATCAATGAACAATGAACGATGAACAATGAACAAGGATCAATGATCGATGAACAACGAATGATGAATATTGAACAATAAGTGATGAACAAGGAGCAAGGATTAATGATCAATGATCTATGAACGATGAAATAAGGATCAATGAATATTGAATGATGAACAATGAACAAGGACCATTGATTCGGTGAACAAAGAACAATGAACAATGAACGATGCACAATGAACAATAAATTATAAATAATGAACAATGAGCAATTGATGATAAAGAATGGAACATGGACCAATGAATAATGAGCGATGAACAATGAACGATAAGTAATGATAATGGATCAATAATCAAAGAAAAATGAACGATGAATAATGAGCAATTAATGATGAACAATGAACAAGGATCAATTTTCTATTATCAATGAAAAATGAATGATGAACAGTGCGTGATTAATGATGAACAATGAACAAGGATCAATGATCAATGATTGATGATCAATGACAAATGAATGATGAACGATGAGCGATTAATGATGAACAAGGATCAATGAACAATGACGATGAAAAATAAATGATGAACAATGAACAAGGATCAATGATCAATCAATGATCGATGAACAAAGAATGATGATTAATAAACAAGGTTCAATGATCAATAAACAATGAACAAGGATCAATGATCAATGAACAACAAATGATGAACGATGAAAAATGAATGATGAAGAATGAACAAGGATTAATGATCAATGATCTATGATCTATGAACGTTGAACAATGAATGATGAATAATCCATGATCAATGAATATTGAATGATGAATAATGAACAAGGATCATTGATCAATGTACAATGAACTGTGAACAAAGAACAATGAACGATGATTAATGAACAATGAATTACAAATAATGAACAATGAGCAATTGATGATAAACAATGAACATGGACCAATGAATAATAAGCGATGAACAATGAACGATAAGTGATGAAAATATATCAATGATCAAAGAAAAAATGAACGATGAATAATGAGCGATTAATGATGAACAATGAACAAGGATCAATGATCAATGAACAAGGATCGATGAACAAAGAATGATGAGCAATAAACAAGGATCAATGATACATAAACAATGAACAAGGACCAATGATCAATGAACAACGAATGATGAACGATGAACAATGAATGATGAAGAATGAACAAGGATTAATGATCAATGATCTAGGATCTATGAACAATGAACAATGAATGATGAATAAGGATCCATGATCAATGAATATTGAATGATGAATAATGGACTAGTATCATTGATCAATGTACAATGAACGCTAAACAAAGAACAATGAACAATGAACGATGATAAATGAACAATGAATAAACAATTAACAATGAATCATGAACAATGAAAAAGGATCAATTAACAATGAACGATGAACAATGAATGATGAGCAATGAGAAAGACTCAATGATCAATGAACAACGAACGATGAACCATGACCGATAAGTAAAACAAATGGATCAATGATCAATGAACAATGTACGATGAATAATGAAACAATGAGCGATTAATGATGAACCACACAAGGATCAATGATCAATGGACAATAAACGATGAACAGAGTGATGAACAATGAACAAGGATAAATGATCAATGAACAATGAATGATGAGTAATGAACAAGGATCAATGATCAATGAACAATGAACAAGGATCAATGACGATGAACAACGAATGATGAATAACGAACAATGAGTGATGAACAAGGAGCAAGGATTAATGATCAATGATCTATAAATGATGTAATAAGGATCAATGAATATTGAACAATAAACAATGAATAAGGAACAAGGACCATTGATTAATGAAAAATGAACGGTGAGCAAAGAATAACGAACAATGAACGATGCACAATGAACAATGAATTATAAATAATGAACAATGAGCAATTGATAATAAACATTGAACATGGACCAATGAATAATGAGCGATGAACAATGAACAATAAGTAATGAAAATGGATCAATGATCAAAGAAAAATGAACGATGAATAATCAGCGATTAATGATGAACAATGAACAAGGATCAATGATCTATGATCAATGAAAAATGAATGATGAACATTGACTGATTAATGATGAACAATGAACAAGGATCAATGATCAATGATCGATGATCACTGAAAAATGAATGATGAACGATGAGCGATTAATGATGAACAAGGATCAAAGAACAATGACGATGAAAAATGAATGATGAACAATGAACAAGGATAATGATCAATCAATGATCGATGAACAAAGAATGATGAGCAATAAACAACCATCAATGATCAATAAACAATGAACAAGGATCAATGATCAATGCACGACGAATGATGAACGATGAACAATGAATGATGAAGAATGAACAAGGATTAATGATCAATGACTATGATTTATGAACGATGAACAATGAATGATGAATAAGGATCCATGATCAATGAATATTGAACAATGAATAATGAACAAGGATCATTGATTAATGTGAACGGTGAACAAAGAACAATGAACAAGGAAATATGATATATGAACAATAAATAAACAATTAACAATGAATGATGAACAATGAAAAAGGATCAATTGACAATGAACGATGAACAACAAATGATGAGCAATGAAAAAGGCTCAATGATTAATGAACAACGAAAGATGAACATTGACCGATGAGTAAAGCAAATGGATCAATGATCAATGAACAATGAACGATGAATAACGAACGATTAATGATGAACAATTGACAATGAACAAGGATCAATGATCTATGATCAATGAAAAATGAACGATGAACAATGACCGATTACTGATGAACCATACAAGGATCAATGATCAATGGCTCAGAGTTGTTGTTGGTTGCTAAGTGTCTTATTGCTGTCTTTGTTACCGGCTTTGCTTTGCTGAAGTTGAGCTTTAAAGATACTCTATGCTGAGGGAATTGGGGATTTTAAGAATCATAATGTTTTAGATGTTGTGTTAGGTGACCTCATTGATCAGGCTTAGGGTGCTTTTGTTGCCGGTAGGAGTATTATGCACAATATTTTGCTTTGCCAAGACCTTGTCAAATATTATTCTAGGAAATCATGTTCTCCTAGTTGTCTTATGAATATTCGCCTTTGTAAGGCTTATGATACGATGAGTTGGGAGTTTATTAAGGAAATGTTGGTCGTTTTGAACTTTTCGCCTTCTTTCATCAAGATCATTATGCGGTGTATTACGTCGACGGCTTATCTACTCATGATTATGGTTCGCCTACTCCTGTATTTAGTGCTAAGTAGGGGCTTCGCCTAGGTGATCCTCTTTTCCCTTTACTTTTCGTGATACGTATGGAGTATCTATCCAGGATATTGAGGAGTGCTGAGGGTACCTATGATTTTCATCCTCGATGTAAAACTATTAAGCTCTCTCATCTGTGTTTCGCGGATGATTTGATGTTGTTCTGTAAGGGGAATGTCTTCTGTTAAAGCACTTTGTAATTGTATCCGTTTATTTTCCAATTCTTCTAGGCTGCCAGCTAACTCTGATTAATCAGCCATCTACACTGCTGGTATACCTTCTGACTTGCGAGATGAGATCAGGTCATTATCTAAATTTGCCTATGGCTCGCTTCCTTTTAAGTATCTAGGAGTTCCTCTTTCATCTAAACGACTCAGTTCTACGGATTGTGAACAAATAGCGGATAAAATGACGTAGAGGATAGAGCGTGGAGTATAAAGAATCTTTCTTATGCTGCTCGTCTTCAGTTGATTAACTCAGTGTTGATGGGCATCTCTACTTACTGGTGCCAAATGTTTATTCTTCCGCGTCAAGTCATTAAGATTGTCAATGCTATATGTAGATCCTTTCTATGGTTTGGAGAACATAACTCTCAGAAACCGGGAAATGTTAGTTGGGATTCTATGTGTAAACCGAAGAAAGTTGGTGGTCTTGGTATTCGAAACTTGCATGTTTAGAATGTTGAAGATAGTTTGGCACATCTCACATCTTAGGGAATCTCTGTGGGTCCGATGGGTGCATAGGGTGTATACGAAGGGTAGCAGATGGGAAATCTTCAATGCCCCGATCACTACAAGCTGGACGTTGAAGAAAATTTGATGTGTGAAGGATCGTCTGTTGCCCTTGATCAGTAAGGATACGTATTCGATCAAGGACACTTATTTGGACCTCTTGGCTTCTAGTCAGCGATGTCGATGGGTTAATGTCATTTGGAATAGGCTCTCCATCCCTAAGACTCATTTTATCTCATGGATGGCTGCTATTGGAAAGCTCAAAACAAAGGAAAAACTCAGACGTACTGGTGTGGTTGCTGATGACCATTGCCCTCTGGGTGGTGATTACTCTGAATCGTACACTCATTTGTTTTTTAAGTGTATCTTTAGTCAGTAGTGTATTCAATGCATTCGTTCTTGGTGTGGCCTCAAATTCAGTCCAACTGCTCGCATGGATTTTCGGCATCTTAAGAGGAATACCATGCGGCGTAATACTCTCAGTACTATTTATACGTCTACTATCTATTACATTTAGCGATCTCGGAATGAAGCGGTTTTGCAGGGTTATGTGACGTCTCCTTATTCTCATATTAGTGCCCTTATGCGCGTAGATGTGTGTAGTAGACTTCTTAGTTTACATTCTAGGTTTACTGATCAAACTGTTGGTCGCTGGCTTTCTTAAATAATTATTCTTTCATGCTGGGTCATACTTGTGGCTGGATCTTTTATGTGCATTATTATTGGCTGGTGAAAGAGATGCTGATTTGTGCCGGTGTTTGGTTCCTTGGATTTCTAATGGTGCTGTGTATTGTTGTTGTGTACTGTTGTTGTGTATTGTTGAGACTGTTTGTGCTCTATTGGATGGGGTTGTTAATCTCTGTTGCTGCACTTTATGATGGCTCATTGCTGATCTGCTACTATGGTCTTATGCTGATCCGTGTTGGTATTTGAATTTGCTATGATGTGTTCTGCAATTGACTAATGTGATGGTTATGACCTTGTAATGTTGTTGTGTATTGGGGTGGCTGCTGTATTTTGTTTTGGGTCCTTGGATTTCTAATGGTGCTTTGTATTGTTGTGTATTGTTGAGACTGTTTGTGCTCTGTTGGATGGGGTAGTTAATCTCTGTTGCTGCTCTTTATGATGGCTCATTGCTGATCGGCTACTATGGTCTTATGCTGATTCGTGTTAGTATTTGAATTTGCTATGATGTGTTCTGCTTTTGACTAATGTGATGGTTGTGACCTTGTAATGTTGTTATGTATTGGGGTGGCTGCTGTATTTTGTTCAGCTGATCTGCTGTGATGGATGCCTTCAGTTGATGTGGCCTTGGCTTTCCTATTATGGCTACTGCTGATTGCTTTTTTTTTAGGGTATGCTGATGTTGCTTAAGGTTGTTTAAGGGGCCGCTACGCATTTTTACTGTCTGCTTAGTTCTTATATTATGTCGTCCACTGTTCTAGTGGTGTGTTTGAGGCTGTTTTAGATGTTGTGTTTTGCTATTTGGCTTGGGCTGTTATGTTGGCTTATCCTATTGCGAAGTGCTTTACTTGATTGCTGTTGAGATGGTTTTGAAGTTTGCTGGTTTATGGTGCTGTTGTGTTGACATGTGGTGCTGTGAGAAGTTTTCTAGGTGCTACTATTGACATTGCTCATGCCAACTGCTGGACTGTTGTCCATTTAGAATATATTTCGTGCAGCTGGTATGGTTTTGTGGTGTTGTTGCCTAGTGTGCTTGAGGATATGCTCTGCTAGCTGGCTACACTTGATGCAAGTGATGTTCTTGTTGTGCTATTCTTGCTATTGTGCAATCAATAGCTGCTGATGATTGGGGTCTTCTCTTGATGCTGGTTAGTTATTGGGGTCTGCTCTTTATGCTGCTATTTCTCCTAAGTGGGCTGATGATATAATAGTTGGTTAGTTACTAGGGTTCGCTCTTGATGTTGCTATTTCCTCTAAGTGGATGCTCTTGAGAATTGAGCAGCTACTGACTGCTGTGTGGATGCTCTTTTTTTTTTTTTATCTTGCTAGTTGTTGCTCTTGCTTGATTTGATACTTCATTTTGTTGCTATACTCTATACACATTTTGGTACAATAGTTGCTTGTATAGCTCTCATCATCTTTTGTATTGTTTTGGTTTCTTAACTGACTATTGTTTTGTCGGCTGTTTTAGGCCTCGCTGTCCTCGTATGCACATGAAGAGTGGGACGAGGAGACCCTTCATAGAAGGTGGGCCTCGTTTCCACACTGATGCAAATAAGGATTGTCGTGTTTCCATGTCTTGATGTATATTTGAATTTTTTGGTGAATGAAAAAAAATTTATTTGCCAAAAAAAAAATTAATGCAAAACTCACCCAAAAAATATATCATTCTACTTGTGTAGTAGTAAGGAATTAAGTCATCTACTTTTCTTTCATTTGCTCCTAATTTCACTTTATTATATCAATTACTAATTATCTAATACTCCCTCCTATTCACCACAAGTGTCCCATTTGCTTTATGCACTATCCAAAACACTTATTCAATCCTTAATATTTCTAATTGTGCATAATTAAAAATTATGGAAAGATGATATAAAAAATCCTTGCATTGAGACAAATCAATCTTGATTATATTTTAAATTATAGATTTAGAATAAAATGCAAATTCAGAGTAAGAGATGAAATAGTACCCTAAAATCAAATGGGACACTTGTGGAGAATAGGAGGGAGTATTAATTAGTTGAAGAAAATCAAGAATGAGCGCTTAATATATCACCTTAATAGCTTGAATTATCATTTTTTTGGAGCATAGTTATTTTGGGTACTTGAAAATTCATCATTTTAGAGCTTGGGGTACTTAGCTTGGAGGATCATACTACTTATTTTTTTTTACACTATGTTTGCATAACAAATTAGTAGAGAAAAGAAAAGAATCGAAGGGGAAGGAAATGAAGGGGAAGGAAAGAGAGGGAAAGACTACATTGTTTGTATAGGAAGGAAAGGAAGGGAAAAGGAAGAAGTTTCATTTTCCTTCCAAATCTTTCCTCTTATAGAGAGATTTAGATGTTAACAAAATCAAGGGAGTTAATCCCTCCAAATCCTCTCCCTCCCTTTTTGTTATCCAAACAAGGGGATTTTCATTCCTCCAAATCCTTTCATTTCTTTTCCCTTCATTTCCCTCCATCCAAACAAGGCCTTAGTGTTAGTATGATATAACTTCTTACCCTTCTCTTTATGTCGAACTTTACATTATATTTACTTTATAATATGCAAAGTATGAGATATATTGAGTATGTTTAAGTAGTAACTTAGTTTAGGAAATTTATGATTACATTTAATTTTGTATAGTTATGCTAAAAATATTTTTAGTATGTGAAGTAATAATATTTGGACATATTTAGGAAGTGGATGAACTATTAAATATACTAGTGATAATTTTTTTTTTTGAAAATTTGGAAATATATACTATTAAATATACTATTAAATATACTAGTGTTACTATGTACATGATTTGTGTAACACATATATTAAGAATGGTTATGCTAGATTTAAAGTTAATATTTATATATAACCGTTTAAATTAATTTATAAAGTTGTGTGTTATTTCATGAACATTTTTTTGTTTAGTGTGGTTATGCTAAGGATGTTGTTAGTATACTCAATCTTTTATATTAAAGCTATATTATATATTTAAGTAATTGTGTAAAAGTTTCTATGTTTTTTTTGTTTTTTATATTAGTTATATAAAATTAGAATTTACTATAATAAATCAATTAATTTAAGTTGTTGTAACTGAAAAAGACCAACAAATACTCATAGTCAATTGGTCACTATATCATATAAAAAAAGTGTTATTTATGATTTTAAATTATTACAAGCTATTTTTTATGATAATATTAAAAATAACAAGTAAAAAAAAATCTTAAAATTTTTGTAACTTACTTATATTAAAGTGTTTTCTTAAATACATGAGATACATCTTATCATAAAATGTAACTTTTGTGATATTGAATTGCTAGTTAGTACAAAATATTTCTTTAGTTGACTATTTGACATTAGTTTATGTAAATTGATGTAAAAGTACTTTTAATAAACTTGTCTTTTTAAGTTATGTGTGAAATTTTAAATATTAATAGACTAAAGTTTTGCTTATTGGTTTATAACAAGAAATATTTATTTTTGTGAAAATATAAGTTTATAACTAGAAGCATTGTTTTATTTGTGTTACATGAGATCTAGGAAAGTGTTACATGTTTTATAACTAGAAAAAATTAATTTTGTCAAATTATTAGTTTTATTTGTTGTATCTTTAGAAATTAAAATTTTTTGTGAACTTATATTGATTTTTGAAAATTTATCAAAAGAATACAATTTTACTTGATTTTTAATTAAAATATTTATTTTTGTGAAAAGAATACAACTTTATTGGTTTTAGAGTTAGAAATGTTGATTAGAGAACTTATTTCACGAGAAATAAACTTTTTAGTAGATACTTGTAAAAAAAATATTAATTTAAAAAATATAAATAGAATATGATCTTAATGTGAATTTTTTTAACAAGTAAACTATTAAATATAAAGTTTTAAAAAAATTTTAATGAGTAAAAATTTAGTAGCTAACTATAAGAATATAAATGTAAATTTAATATTTTGATTAACAATCCATTATAATAAAATGTGACTAAGGAAGTACTATTCATTCGTGAATAGTAACTTGCTTAGTCACTTGTTATTCTCACAACCATGTGAGGGAGTACATGTAGTCAGGGGCGGATCCAAGGCATAGCAATGCTGTCAATTGACAGCATTTAAATTATATTAAACAGCTAGTGGTATAGTGCAGAAGAAGAGGTTAGATGAGTTGGTAAAGTGTTGATAGCAATAACCACAATGACTCATGTTCAAATCCTGCTAGCAACATGTTTTTTTTTTTGGAAAACTTAGCCCGGACGTGAATTGTGATGTGTAATCTGCCACTGTGCCACATTTGCCTACAACCTCTTCCCCAACTTCTCATCATTGTTCTCTTATTTTTTTTAAAATAATCATTGTTCTCTTTTTTTTTTTTAAAATAATCATTGTTCTCTTATTTTATTTAATATGCTTGTTTCTGTTTTTTTTTTATCAAATTAGTTTAAATTCTCTTTATTTTTTTTATAGATAATTATGTTGGTTAATTGTCTCAATTCATTATAATAAGTTCAATTAGAAATTTGCTATTTTTATTTTTGTTAAACTCTAAAATGGAAAGGAATTTATGGACAATCACCCATAAATTAAAAATTGTTAAAAGTAATTTTATTTTTATATAAAATGTTGACAGCATTTGATTTTTTTCTGGATCCGCCACTGCATGTAGTTTAGGTTATTTTATTGTTTCTTGAATGGATGATGGGTGTGTCCTTGTGTTGTGCATTAGGTAATACAAATGTCATGGGAGTGATTGCATGTAGGTTTATTTTGCATGTATGTTAGTGTGTGTGCATGTGAGTGAGTGATTTATTTGTACACATGTTATGAGAATGTTTGGTGTGTGGACACATGTCGTGATGTGTGCATGTGAGTGAGTGTTTGGCTTGGACACATGTTTTCGAAGTGCTTATTATGTTGACACATGTTGTGTTATGTTTGTTGTGTGATTTGTAGTTGCATGTAGTTTGTCTATATAATGGTCTAGGTTGATTTCAATGGAATCCATATTGAGAAATTGAGAGCCAAATTCAGAATTTTTCTTTAAAACTGTAGAATATATTTACATTCGTTGTTCAAATAAACATTCTGATGTTATTTTGTCATTTGATATAGTTATTGATGAATTCTCAATTTGATGATCATGAGATAATTTTCTTTTTTGGAACCTACATAGTTGCTAACATGAAGATTCATTAATTATCGCTTACTTCTGGATTACAGGAATATTGTTTGTTGTCGGAGGTGAACACTTGGTTTCTTACCTGTTAGATTTTCTTTTGGATGGGTGGTTTCTTCTTCCATTCTTACATAGATCAGCTTGCCTATTTGTTTCACAAGTTTTTGCATTTTGCTTTTAGAAATTTAATAGCTCTTAAACATAGTTTATAAGGGATAGGGATGGGGTTGGTGTAGTAATTGTGGAATCAGCTGCATCCTGCACAAGTACAGACCATGAAGTCACTAGTGAAAAAAAAGCTATTGGCTGCTACTTATTGGCTGCGGTTTTTAGGAACACGCAGCCAATATGAGTAATAAAAAGTTGGAAAAAATAAAATTTATAAAGGGGCTGCGGTTTTTTATGTGTCCGCAGCCCTTAACCATTCGAAATTAATAAAGAAAATAAAAAAAAAAAATTAATCAAGGGGCTGCGGTTTTTTAAGTGTCCGCAGCCCTTATATATTTAAGAAATTGAGTGAAAAAAAAAATTAATAAAGGGGCTGCGGTTTTTTAGTGTCCGCAGCCCTAAAAGCAAAGCCCAACCCACGAGTTCCTAAACCTAACATAAAACACGGCTCCCTAATAAATACCTAACAAAACCCGTGTTTTAATAAATACCTAAGAAAACCTAAAACCCTTTCTTCTTCCTTTCACACCCTAAGAAAACCTAAAACCTAACAGCGCCGTGTTTTAAGCCTCTTCTTCGAAATCTTCTTCCTTTCTTCTTCAACACAATTGAACCAAGCAACCCCAAACCCTTTCTTCTTCGTTTCACACGCACAAAACCGACAGCCATTGTTGTTTAAGCCTCTTCTCTTCGCCTTTACTCCTCTGAAATTAGGGATTGAAGCTTTCTTAAAAAAAACCTTCAAAACTAACAGATTTTTCGAAGATTTCGAATATTTTTCTCATAATTTTGTAATCAAATGGCGCCTCCTTCTCTCATAATTTGAAGATTTCGAAGATTTTTCTAAGAAAACATTCAAAACCCTAAGAAAACCGTCTCATTCTTCATCAATGGCGAGAATTTTGAAGATTTTGAAGATTTTCGTCAGTAAAGATCTAAGAAAACCGTCCCATTATTGAAGATTTTGAAGATTTTGGTCAAGATCTGCGGTTTTAGATTTCTTCAAGGATTTTGTTTTCTTGATTTAGTTTTGATTTAGTTTATTCTTAGATCTGATGTTGATAGCCTTCATTCATTTCGATGATTCATTCGTTTTTTTGTAATGTTTTTGTAACGTTTTTTTGAAGATCTGATGTTCTTGATTTTTGTAATTACAAAAACCAAATCTGATGTTTTGAGGTATATTTTCAGTTTTTGATTTATTTGGGGTCGTAATACGCAGCCCATAGTGGCTAAAAAACCGCAGCAATTAAGGATTTTTCCACTAGTGAGTAAAAAGCCTCTGAAGCATTCTCAGATGATAACTTTTCAGGAGATTGTGAGGCTTCTGTTCCTTCTGATGAATCCGAAGAGCTTTCATCATCTACCTTAGCTAGCAAAACAACAAATAAAAGCTGCATTGAGGAACTTATCTACTGCAGTTCACATGAATGCAGAACAGCTGCTATTAGCTGTATTGAGGAGGGACTTCTGCTCTGGCGCTGCTTGCAGTGGCTGAAAACAATAGCAACAAGTAATGCAATCCATCACTGGAACAAAATAAGGGTATAATAAACGAAGCTGGAATTCTGATACAGATAAAAGATGGAATTCTAATTATTACATAGTCTTGGAACAATGGATTAGAGTTAAAATTTACGTTGTAAGTTTCAAATTAAGGTAGAGTGACCCATTTTCTGATGTCTTGTTTTTGTTATGTAGTGAAAAAAAAGGGGGAGGAGGATTGTGAATAAAAATTGCTAGCTTCAGATTGCTGTTCATGCTTTACAATATACTATATTAATAGAATGTTGTAGCATGCTATAAATCATACAATATACTAATTTTGATGTATAATATAGAAAATTAGAGTGAATATGAGAGTGCCATTTGTAATTATTTTATTGGCCAGCATTATAAGATTATTTAGGGTATGTTTATTAATTAAATGATTTACAATTCAGTGAATTTTTATCTTTTTCAAAAAAAGAAGTTTCATTCATATAAATGGCAAGAACAATTGGCCAGGGATTTTCAATTCAGTTAACTTTACCTTTTACAAAAAATACAGTTTGCTTCACTGGCAAGCATTGCATGAATTTCAATACAAATTTTTTTAATAAATGCAGGAATAAAAAGCATAAATATAAATGGTAAGATATTCAATTCAATTCAATTACAAATATAAACGTTGGTTTCAAAATAGCATAGCAAGAATTATAATTGCAGAATTTTCAATTCTAACAATTTATTCTTTACAAAAATAAAAATTGACTTTTACTACAATGGCATAAATAAAAAACGCTGATTATTATAATAAATGCAGGAATAAAAAGCATAAATATAAATGGCAAGATATTCAATTCAATTCAATTACAAATATAAATGTTGGTTTCAAAATAGCATAGCAAGAATTATAATTGCAGAATTTTCAATTCTAACAATTTATTCTTTACAAAAATAAAAATTGACTTTTACTACAATGGCATAAATAAAAAACACTGATTATTATAATAAATGCAGGAGTAAATGACATAAATATAAATGACAAGAATTTCAATTCAATTCTATGAAATTATAAAACAGTGGTTCCAAAATAGCAAGAACAATAATAATTACATAAATTTCAATTCTGACAATTTTATTATTTACAAAAATAAAAATCGGCTTTTAATACAATGGCATGAAACAACAGTATAAATATATCTTTTGATCAACTTAATTAGTTGCTCATACCATTTCTCTTTTCTCAAACTTCAGTTATATTTTCAATAATAACAATGAGCTTAAATTACATTATGCTATGTTTGGGAATAAGGATTTCATTTGAAAATATGGATTTGACTCATAATTAGTGTTTGGGAAATAGTAGAATTTCAAATTTGGATTTGAGTCAAATCCACAATTGTTATCAAAAAGGGTTAAAGATGAGGATTTGAGAATGACATCCCAAACCTTGTCATTCTCAAATTCTACATTCAAGATTTCATAATTGAAATCATTAATTTAAAATGAAATGCTAGTTCCCAAACGCAACCTTAAAGAAATACGAAGTGATAGGGAAATATGAAAAATTAATGAAATGTTTTTTGACATGGACAATTTTATGTTGCCGTTTCTAGAGTGACGAGCAGGAAAGGACTAAAAATTCTTATATGTGATAATGATGATGAAATATGTCATTTTCCTGAGAATGTAGTATATAAAGAGGTGTTTCAAAACTTATAAACTCTTTATTAACAACCTATTTTGTGTGTTTTATATTTACTTATTTTTTTAATTACATTGTATGTATGTAAATAATTTATTACGCACCTTCATTTAATATTTTCGTTCGTATAAAATTTCATTAAGTTATAAACATATTTAAAAATCCGTGCATTGCACGGGCTTCTATCCTAGTAATATAAGAATTTCAATGTTAATATAAGAATTGATGTTCATACTTTAAGTAAATATTTTCCTAATAATAAATTTGATTGTTGTTCATAAAAACCGTAATGAACTATTAATAAAGTATATATTGACATAACAAAGCACATAGAACAGAAGATTAACAGATAAATTTAGGAAGACACCCTTTGATGAAGTATCAACTACATATTTGTTCCTTGATTCACCTTTAGACCATTTTATTTTCTTGGTAATTTTATTGAATACACCCTTTGATGAACTTGTGTAATGTCCTGAAGGCCGAAACCTGAAGCTTCTTTTGCTGCAGGATCATTTGTTGCTATCACTTGCATCTACAGCACAGTATCTTCATCTGAAAAAAAAATCTTGTTATTTATTATATCTTTATCATCCCTATTCCCTAACCAAATAAGGATTGGAAGGTTTTATCAAATTGTATTCAAGAACAAAAAGCATTGACGGATCTATTAAGGGTTCAAAGATATTTTGATGAAAATCGTAAGCCAAATAAATTCAAATCAAATGAGTTATATAATTTAGATTATTTATAATTTGATTTGGATTTGGACTAAAAATTTCTAAACTAAAATATTTTGATTTAGACTAGGTTTGAGCTTACGAATCAAAATATGACCTCACATTTTGTATAGGCGATACTGAAAAAACCTAAGCTCTCTTACAAGCAAATATAAATCTATATGATATCTGTTGAATTTATACATGGGTGCAACAAGAACAAAAATAGAAAGAAGAATAGAAGCTCTGAAAAGTAATGTGTAAATTCATTCATTGAATTCTTAACTATTACAAGAGTATACAAGGTCCTTATATAGGGATAAAAGACTAAACTAGACCATAAGTTAATGTTTAATCAAACAGTTAACTATGTTTACAAGAAACAGAGTCTAATCCTACATAACTTACCCAGCTCTAACAAACTCCTAACAACCTTATAACCTATGCTGACTTGGATAACAACCTTGGAGAAGCAGCAACTGATCTAATGTAGGAAGCCTGATGTAAGCAGTCATAGAATGATACTCAACACCCCTCTCAAATTGGAATGGGTTTAGACATTCCAAGTTTGCATAAAAGCTCTTAAAGATGAGCAGATGGGAGGACCTTGGTAAGAACATCTACAAGCTGGTGTTTGGTAGGCAAGTAGGACAGTTGTAGAAGACCCTCTAGGACCTTTTCTCTTGTGAAATAACGATCTATCTCCATGTGCTTAGTCCTGTCATGGTACACAGAATTTTTTGCTATGTGTATTGCTGACATGTTGTCACAGTTTAAAGTCACAGGTTTAAAGTTAGTAACTCCTAACTCTTCTAAAAGTCTGACAGTCCATACCACTTCTGCAGAGGTAGCAGCCATGGCTCTGAACTCAGCTTCAGAGCTGGATCTTGAGATTGTGCACTGCTTCTTTGACCTCCATGTGATGGGAGACTTGCCCAATAACAAGATATAGCCAGTGACTGATCCCCTTGAGTCAACACAAGCAACCCAATCACTGTCTGTGAAGGCTTGGAGGGTCAGCTTATTAGAACCATCTAAAATGATACCTTGACCACAGGTACTATGCACATAGTTCAAAGTATGTCTTAAGGCTTTTAAATGTGAGTCTCGAGGTTGTTGCATAAATTGACTCAAAGCCTGTACTGCATAGGAAAGATCTGGTCTAGTGTGTAGCGATTAAGTTATGAACTATAATGAACGATTAAAGATCGTTGTATTCTCGTCCTATGGTTCTCAAGTGTTGTTTAACATTGCCAAGTGGTGAACTATAGTAAAACATGAAGTCAAGTAAACTTAGATAACTATGCTACAATAGGCAACTTTCTCTGATATTAAATTTTTGTGTAACAGCATCCTTCTTTAAATGTGAAAGTGATTAAAGTGAAATATAGATCACACCAAAGACTCAAATCTTTCTACAGCCACCACGTGGTAGTGGCACTGCTACAAATGGAATCAGTAAGATCCCCAGATATAGGGAACCTTGGCTAGGTGTCCAAAATTTGAAGATATAGGGAACAGTTGTTTCACCCAGCCTGCTCTTCGAGATGTACTTCTTCCAAACCCTAGCAGTAACATGGGAGCTTTTAGTGGTATTCAAGAGGGGCTTTTAAAGTATTTCTAACTTTTTAAAAATAACCTAGACCTGATTCACCTGATAGTTTTTTGTCTGCGCATCAATAAACCTGAATTTCTGTGGCTGATGCAGCTAAACCTTGTAATGAATGCGCCAAAGATGATATAAGCACTTTGAATTCATGAAATCTCAAGTTAATAACTTTATACATTCACTATTTCTCTTGACATAGATTTTCAATAAGACGTGGACATTTACACGTTTCTCGATAATTTGGCATTGTTATTTTACTCAACAAAGTTACAATTGCTAATCAGATGCGAAAAATCAATCGATTACCTGTCTGCGTAAAGACTCATTCTCTAGCAAAGCCCTCTGCTCTTAATTATAATTACTATGACTAAAATTTCAGTACTCTTGATATAAATCATAAATTTTGGACCAACTATCGGGATTGTGAGGCTGACATACCTGTGCGCGTGAGTGCTCAAGTTGTTCCATCAGTAGTTGGTCATGTAGTACAAAATCTTTCTCATTAACTGAAAAATAGTAATGGATGTGGGTGCATATCGTACAATAGTAAGCCTCAATAGACAATAACAAGGAAAATAAGGCATAAGATCAAGAGCAGCACCGTACCTTCTTAGCTTTTACTGATAATGGACTGAAATTCAATTCTGATCCATTGCCATATAGTAAATACTTGATTTCAAGAATCGAATATAGATATTAAATAGACTTTTCGCGGCTTTGGAAGCACAGGCACACAATGGATACCGTGTCACATATAGATTGCTATTTTGTTTGCTTTTAATGTCTTTAACGAGTTTTGCTTTATCAGATGATGTGTGTACAGTTGCGGTGTTAGATGATGATGCCTGTGATTATTGATTGCTGTAGGTGTATGCTGCTATGCTGTGGGTGGTCTGGAGGCTGTTCTGCTGCTGCTGTTATTGGTCTGGTTGTTTTGCCGCATGTGGGAGCGTTACATAAAATCAAAAGAAGAGCTTGAAATATGTTGAATGCTAAAGGGAAAGTTTTTGGCTGACTTTAAAAGCAACTACGATCGTATCTTAGGGAAAGAAGATGAAACTATTTGAGTGAAAAACTATTTGTTCATCAGCGTCAGGAGGGGTTACCTGATGTTTAGTTGAGTCCTCCTGTGATGGTTCATGTACTTGTGGATCTGAGGTATGAATTGAGGAACAAAGAAAATGCTGCAACTTTTGCATCTTCACCACCCAATTATTTATTTCATATTCTTTTTGAAATGGGGGACTTGCTTGATAAATTTATGAAGCTGACAAAAAAGCATGGTCTTTCTTTTACTTGTTGTTGTATATAGTATTTAATATGTGATTTTCAATTTAGATACACATTTAACAGTAGATCTAAATATTCATTAGCATTCTTGTTATCGAAGATGAATGCAGATTCAAATTAAGCACCAAGAAAGGAGATTAATTCCAATACAAACCACAAAAAAGTTGCCTTAAGAATTGTGTTCACATCCTTTCCACGTTTTGTAGCAAATCATAACACTTCTATGTGTGCCGATATGTCTCTTTGAGACAGATTAGACACCACGACAATATCGTGGTACTGGCTAATAAAAATCCTACTCGAGTACCGGTGGGCGAAGAGCAAGGTAGGAAAAACGATGTTGAGACAGAGAATTGAGAAGGGTGTTGAGAACGGTACGTATTAAAAAGTTTGGTGTATGGGCTCGAATGTCAAAATCACATTTGGATATACGGTGGATTTTCTTGTGTAGAACAGTTAGTGTCTTGGTGAAGGCTCAAAGATGAAAGGTTACAGCAAGGTACGGAATTACTGCAGATGCTTGAGAATGCATTAAAACATCTTCAAAACATATGTGAGGAAATACGAGCATATAGGTTTTGAAGAAGCATTGCATGGAATTTCGGATATTCTGTAAATATACACATTCCATAGATAGCTAAATTGACATATATTTAGGAGATAATTTAGGGATTCAGAATATTGTAATTATTGCAATTATGTATCTTTATGTAGCTGCCTCTGTAATTATTATCATTAAGCAATAATAATAAACACATTAAAACCCTAAATCAGAGAATAATTCTACTCTTTATGGTATCAGAACCGACGGCGATCTAAGATTAGACACCGTTTTTTGGCCTCATCATTTACCCTAACCTTACCTGAAAACATGTCGGAGACCGGCGAGAACAAACCGATAGTCGAAATGACTGAGCAACCCGTAACTATGAGTCATTTACTGACTCTTCTACAACAATTAAACACACCCAAACCATACCTCGATGAAGGGTCAAACCAGTTAAACCTCACAGAAAAACTGAATCACAACAATTACACAATGTGGTCCAAGATGATGTATCTGGCCCTCACTAGGCAGAGCAAGCTCAAACACATCATTGCTCCTCCACCGACACCGGAAGACCCTGATTACAACAGATGGACTCAATAGGATGCAATTGTGATATCATGGATTATTGAGAATATTGAGACCAACTTGGTCAATCAATTTCTCGATTATCCTACTGCAAGGGAGTTGTGGAAAGGAATCGAGTCCATCTATAGTAGTGGACAAGATGGTCTACAGATCTATGACCTAAAGTTCAAAGCAAATTCCGTGAAACAAAATGGGGACACCATTGAAGATTTTTATAGCAAAATGATTGCGATCTGGAAGGAGATCGATCGTAGGGTTCCAAACCCTATGAGACACCCAGAGGATATAACCATATACAATGAAATGGCACAAAGGCAGAAATTATACCAATTTCTTGCCAAAATAAACGAAACCTTCGACAAAGAGCGAAGGGACATTCTCAATAAAAATCCTTTAACATCAGCTGAAGAGGCTTTTGCCCAGATCAGGAGAGAAATCTCGAGAAGGGAAATACTTACCGGAAAAACATCATTGGGTAGTGAACCCTCAGGAATTGGGAGCAGACTTATCATCAAACACCAACAATCAGAGCCGAAAATCGAGACCAAGCCATCATTGGAGTATCAAAACCTCTCAAGAATTGGAGGGGGTTTCATCACAAAATATCGGCTAAACAGGGGACAGACAAGAAGGGAGGAAGAAGACAAGTCCCACCTCCATTGTACTCATTGTGGAGGTAACAAACATACCAAGGAGACTTGCTTCAAACTCGTGGGATTTCCAGAATGGTGGGACGATTATCAAGCTCGCCGGAAAAGGGATGGAGGAAGGACTGAGCACAGGCGGTACGATGACCGGGAAAAAAATTGGGGCTCAAGCATACATGGGCTTAGATCTAGTACCAAGGAGGAGTGAAGAGAAAGCCATGGGAAGCAAGCAAAGAACCGAAAAAGAAGGAGGAAGGACACACAGTAATGATGATGGTACCGTGGGAATTGATGAGGGAAATGACTCCTCATCTTTTCTTTCTCACTCTTTAAATAAATCTCATTTTGTCCTTACTTGCATAAAACCGAGTGAATTGCTTGTTTCAATAAATTAAAATGGGTACTAGACTGTGGTGCGACCGATACAATGTCATATGATTGGAATGATTTTATTTCGATTGGTACGACACATAAAAAATTTATTCAGACTGCCAGTAAAGAGTGCATCAAAGTTGAGGGTGCTAGAACAATAAATATTTTGCCGAATGTTCAATTATGAAATTGTCTCTTTGTGCCTCAGTTATCTCATAAACTTCTTTTTGTTAGTCAACTTACTGAACAATTAAATTGTACTGTGCTGATGAGGTCTCGGTGTTGTGTGATATAGGATTTGCAGACAGGGATCATAATTGGGCGTGGTACTGAAGAAGGTGGCTTATACTATGTGGAGGAGGTGTCTCAAAAAGGTTGTGCAACGCTTGCTTACGACTCCGTAGAACAACTTTGGCGATGGCATCGACGTCTTGGACATCCATCACTAGAGTATTTAGAACATTTATTACTTTCTCTTCGTGGTTCTAAGCTTAGATTTAATTGTGAGTCTTGTATCTTGGCAAAGAGTCATAAACATTCGTACTATCCTAGCTCGAGTCAGTCCAGTGAACCTTTTGTTATTATACATTCTGATGTTTGGGGCCTTGCTCCTGATGAGGGGACTTCTGTTTTTTCGTATTATATTTTATTTATTGATGATTGCACGAGAATGAGTTGGGTGTACTTTCTTAAGAATAAATCTGAAGTTTATGATGTTTTTGTGAAATTCCATAAAATGATTCTCACCTAATTCCAGAAACATATTCGTATCCTTAGATCTAATAATGGTGGGGAGTATATTAATAATAAAATGAGTCTTTATTGTTCTGATCATGGGATTGTTCATCAAACTTCTTATGCCTATACACCCAACAAAATTGTATTGCTGAAAGGAAAAACAGAACCCTCTTAAATATGGCCCGATCTATTATGATTGAATCCTCTGTCCCTCTTAAGTTTTGGCCCGAAGCCATTGCTACTGCAAACTATGTTACATACCGCCTACCCACAAGAGCCCTTAAACACAAAACACCCTTAGACACACTCTCATTACATACCTCTAACCTATCCATCCATTCTCTTCCACCAAAAATCTTTGGGTGCATAGCTTTTGTGCACTTATCTCCCCAGAACCGAACCAAACTTGAACCTCGAGCTGTCAAATGTGTCTTCTTGGGATATTGGACGAATCAAAAGGGATACCGGTGTTACGACCCTATTACTAAACACATGTATGTTACCCTAGACTGTGATTTTCATGAGGACTCTTATTACTTCCCCCAGCTTAGATGTCAGGGGGAGAATAGTACTGTTAAGGACGATCTAAGCTAGTTTATATCACCTACAAGTCAAAATGAGCAAGCTGGCTATACCGATCAAACTACCTCAAAATCAACTGTGCAGCCATCTCTCCAGGCACCGCAACCAACCCTGTCTTCTGAACCTAATGAGGTAACTGTTCCTACTAGACCTTGTGATTTTGATGATTATACTAGCCATGCAGATAGAAATTGATGCACTACTCAAAAATAATACATGGGAGAAATGTGTCATTCCGAAGGGGAAGAAAGTTGTTGGGTGCAAGTGGGTGTTTACCATCAAGTACAAAAGTGATGGTACGATCGAACGATACAAAGCCAGACTGGTTGCAAAGGGGTATACCCAGACATATGAGATTTATTATTCAAAGACTTTTTCTCCTGTTGCAAAGATTGACACAATCAGAATTCTCTTCTCGATAGCTGCTAATAAAGACTGGCCCTTGCATCAGTTCGACGTCAAGAACGCCTTTCTACATGGAGAAATTAAGGAGGAAGTTTACATGGAAGCACCACCAGGGTTCAAAGGGAACTTTAGAGAGAACGAAGGATGCAGATTACAGAAAGCTCTATATGGTTTGAAGCACTCACCTAGGGCTTGGTTTGGAAGGTTTACTCTTGCCATGAGGAGATTTTGATATCGTCAGAGAAACTCTGATCACACATTGTTCTTGAAGAGTAGAGGAGGTTTGATAACTTGTTTAATTATTTATGTTGATGACATGATCATTACAGGAAGTGATAAAGAAGAGATCTAAAGTCTGAAAGAGAAATTATTCGGGGAATTTGAAATGAAAGATCTGGGGCAATTGAAATACTTCCTTGGCATTGAGGTGATGAGATCGAGAAAAGTAATATTTATATGTTAGAAGAAGTACATTCTTGACCTTCTCGCAGAAACTGGAATGTTGGGATGCAAACCCGCAGATACACCGATAATTGTTAATCATGGGCTACAGACAATTGAAGGAGGAGAAGCTGCTGATCGAGAACAGCATCAGAAATTGGTAGGAAAACTAATTTACCTATCACATACTCGACCTGACATTGCATACGCTGTAGGAGTTATGAGTCGATTTATGCATCAGCCACAGACTCAACACATGGAAGCAGCTTTGAGAATACTCAGATATCTGAAAGGAACACCGGGAAAGGGGATACTGTTTGGACGACATGGGCACCTCAACATTCATGCTTTTACATATGCAGATTGGGCAGGAGACAAAGATAGTAGGAAATCAATGTCAAGATACTTTACTTTGGTTGGAGGAAATCTCGTTACATGGAAGAGCAAGAAACAAAAGGTTGTGGCTTTATCTAGTGCTGAAGCAGAGTTTCAAGGCATAGCAAAGGGGATTATAGAGGTACTTTGGATAAGGAAATTGTTGGATGAAGTTGGGTTTCCATAGGACCAAAGTAGTGAACTCTGTTGTGATAACAAGGCAGCAATAAGCATCTCAGAGAATCCGGTTCAACATGACAGAACGAAACACGTTGATGTTGATCGACATTTTATTAAAGAGAAACTTGAAGCTGAAATCATTCATATTCCATTTGTTAGATCGAAAGACCAACTGGCCGATATTTTGACGAAAGCTGTAGGGGCAGAATAATTCGAAGAAACTTTGTTAAAGTTTGGTGTTCGAGATCCCACGACCCAACTTGAGGGGGAGTGAAGAACATAATAATTTCGGATATTCTGTAAATATACACATTCCATAGATAGCTTAATTGACATATATTTAGGAGATAATTTAGGGATTCAGAATATTGTAATTATAGCAATTATGTATCTTTATATAGCTGCCTCTATAATTATTATCATTAAGCAATAATAATAAACACAATAAAACCCTAAATCAGAGATTAATTCTACTCTTTACATCTACGTAATTAGGGGTCTTTTGCCCAGCTTTTGTAGTGAGCATCACAGTGTCTCCAAATTTTGTTCACTAATAATTTTTGCAACGGCTTTTAAGCTGCTGATTCCAGATGTCCAACACATGTTGATCATAAACCACAACCTGAATATCAAGAGCAATTGTGAGCACCTTATCAGCTTCTTAACGGGGAAGAACTAGTGGAACTAAAGTTATCAGTGGCATAATACCATTATCCAAAAGGAGGGGTTTCAATGTGTATGAGAGGGATTATATAAATATATGAAAATCATGATAAAGTTAAGATGAAAATTGATTGTCATCAACAATAACTTCTCTTCCTAATAAGTATAAAGATGAGTACAGAAATTGTTCTTAGCACTATGTTTGGATAGCAAGTTTGGATGGAAAAGAAAGGGAGGGAAGGGGAGGGAAGGGGAGGGAAAGGAAGGGAAGAGAAATGAAAGGAAACTAGCTCTTGTTTGTCTAGGAGGAAATGGAAGAGAAAGGAAGGGAGATTATGTTTTCCTTTCAAATCTTTCCACTTTTGGAGGGATTACAACCCTTACAAAATTTATCCACATTTTCCTTCCAATTCCCTCCCCTCCAAATCCCTTCCCTCCCATTTTGCTATCCAAACAAGGGATTCTTCCTCCCTCCAAATCCCTTCCTTTCCTTTCCCTCCATTTCCTTCTATCCAAACACACCCTAGGTGAATGGAATCCAAAAAAGTACTCTTAATAATTAGACGCCGTTGTTATAATTATTAATTCAAAGTTATGATCTTTATTTCTTTGTATTCAAATGTTGATTGATTGTATTTTTGAATTCAAATTATCATCTTTATTTACTTTGATGTATTATTTTTCTTATTATTGTTTATTTTTCTTCAAAGTCTCATGTTGTTAAAATGTAGCATTCAAGTAATTAGATGCCTTGATTTACTTTAACCTTCTTGTTTTGCTTTTGCGGGAAAGAAATCTTTTTTGTCAATGGCTATAATATATATAATTACTATTGTGTGGACTTAAAAATTTGGGAGCAATTTTAAGAGTGCTGGTTCTGCAGCTAGGTTTAATTAGATTAGTTTAGTTGAGATGAGAAGTAATCTCCTCACCCACAATATTTTTCCTTTGAGCTCATTTTTCTTTCGTGTGGCGAACTTGTGATTATAGAAATTTGTCTTGTGCCTATCAGTAATGTGTGCAACCCGAAACAGTGTAGGCAGCAGGTTTAGTTTCTGTTCATCCTTGTTCTACACTACACATCAGGGAGGTGGTTCCATGTGTTTCTTGCCTGAGTGTTGCTGCTCTATTCATCTTTGTTTGGATAATGTTTCTATTGGTTTTTGTGACTCAATAAAGCCTAAAGTATACATGTGATTTGATATGGTATGATTAGATGATACATGGATGTGTGGTGAAGAGTAGTGAAGTGGATTACATGTTTTGAGACCCCTGTTGGTCGCTCGACCAAGGAGGAACCGCTCGACCAGTCGAGCAGGAGATCAGAACCTTCTGCCTACATTCTGATCTCCAACTTGATCCCCGCTCGACCCACACCCAGTTCGCTCGACCAGGTCGAGCAAAGTCTCGGGATTGTTCTGTTTTTGCCGAAAGTCTTTATATGGTTCAAGAACATCATTTAGTCCTTCCTACTGGTTCCAAAGCCTATATATAGGTATTGTATACTCATGTATAGTAAACACATTGTAAATCATCTGTTATTAGTCATTGGGATTGAGTTGAGAGCCACATTCAAATTCTAGGGTTTCTAGTGAGAGGATTTGGGGAAAAGTGATCAATTCTCAATTGTTGATCAATTCAAGGGGACTCTTCTAACCAACAATCAATTCATCAATAATACTTATTAGTAGTTAGAAAGGGTGAAGTTTTTTTATCACAATATCACATTGATATTGGGATTATCTCCACCTCCCAAAATCTTGGTGTTCTTTATTGTTTATGCTTTTGTTTCTTGATAATCTTGCATTGATTTTACTTAGTTTTCCTTAGTGAATTCTAACAAATTGGTATCAGAGCTTGTGTTGTGTATTGGGAGGCTTAGAATTCATAGAATTAAGGAGATCTTGGTAGATACTTGAAGTGGTTAAGGTTGACCATGGGTGTGACAAGATTTGAGATAGAAAAGTTTGATAGGAATGTGAATTTTGGGCTGTGGAAACTAAAGATGAGGGCTATACTTGTGCAAAATGGTTTGGAGAAAGCCATATTAGGAAAAGCAAAGAAATCTTCTAATATGTTTATGGAGGATTTTGAGGAGATGGACATTAAAGCACTCACACTTAAACAATTGAGTCTATCCAATGAGGTTCTTAGGGAAGTAGCGAAGGAAGAGACAACAGTTGGGCTTTGGTTGAAACTTGAGTCCTTGTATATGACGAAGTCGGTTACTAATCGATTGTTGTTGAAGACTAAGCTTCATGATCTTAGGTTAGAAGAAGGGAGTTCAATTAGATCACACTTGGATGACTTTGACTCAATAGTGATGGATTTAAGTAATCTTGATGTGACCTTGGATGATGAGGATCTTGCTATCAAGTTGTTGTGTTCGTTGCCTAAGGAGTATAAACATTTTAGGGAGACGTTGTTGTATGGCAAAGATGTGATTACGCTTGAGGAGGTGAAGGGTGCTTTGTTGCAAAGGGAATTGATTGACAAACAATTGACTAAGAATGGTGATGTGTCACAAGGTGGTGAAGGTCTTGTGGTAAGGGGAAGATCTAAGGGCAATCTTAGAGAGTTTAAACCCAAGCATGGGAAGTCTAGGTCTAAGTCTAGACTCAAGAATGTTGTATGCTTCAATTGTAAGAAAAAGGTTCACATCAAGAAATTTTATCCGGAAAATGGAAAGGGCAAAAGCAAGTGGAATGGGAGTGATTCCACATCACATGATTCGGCGGCGGTTGAGCATAGTAGTGATGATGAGTGCTTCTATGATGAGAGCACTATCCTTCTTGCGGTGGAGTCGGAGGCAAGGTCTAGAGACCAATGGATACTTGACTCGGGGTGTTCATACCACATTACTCCAAATAGGCATTGGTTCACCACATATGAGAGTATTAGTGGTGGTGTGGTGCTTATGGGGAATAATGCGTCATGCAAAGTGATGGGCAATGGTACCGTGAAGATCAAGATGTTCGATGGTTTTGTGCGTACTTTGAGTAACGTGAGACATGTCCCCGACATGAAGAAAAATTTGATATCATTGGGTGCGCTTGATAGTAGTGGATGTAGGTGTGTTCTTGAGAAGGGCACACTTAAGGTTACTAAGGGTGCTCAAGTGGTGATGAAAGGCAAGAAGGAGGGTTCGCTATATGAGTTGACCGGGGTTACCATTGAGGGGTCCGCTTGTGTGAGTTCATCAATGAGGGAGTCGGATCATACCAAATTGTGGCATTTGAGGTTGGGACATATGAGTGAGAGGGGTTTAGTGGAGTTGTCCAAGAAGGGTCTTCTTGGTAGTCAAGCGGTTGGAGCTATGGAGTTTTGTGAGTATTGTGTCTTGAGGAAGCAAAGAAGGGTGAGCTTCAAGGAGGCAATACATTGGACTAAGGCGTCGCTTGATTACATACACTCGGATTTATGGGGTCCATCGAGGGTGCCATCTTTAGGAGGGTCTAGGTATATGCTTACTATCATTGACGATTACTCTAGGAAGGTTTGGGTTTATTTCTTGAAGAGTAAGGAGGGAGTCTTTGAAGAGTTTAAGGCTTGGAAGGTGATGATAGAGAAGCAAACGGGGAAGCAAGTTAAAAGGTTAAGAACGGACAATGGGTTGGAGTTTGTGAAGGAAGAGTTCACTAACTTTTGCAAGAACCTTCGGATTGTGCGTCATAGAACTTATGCATGTAGACCACAACAAATTGGGGTGGCAGAGCGTATGAATAGGACTTTGTTGGAAAAGGCACGGTGTATGGTTTTCCATGCAAAGTTAGGAAAGGGATTTTGGATCGAGGCGGTCAAGATGGTGGCATTCTTGGCCAATAGATCGTCAAACACCGCTCTTGGGTTAAAAACAGCGGAGGAAGTTTGGTCGGGGCCGCCGGTTGATTATTCCGGGATTAGGATCTTTGGATGTCCTGCCTATGCATACGTGAACGATGGAAAATTACAGCCGCGTGCCAAGAAGTGTGTATTCTTGGGTTACACCGATGGGGTCAAGGGGTTTAGATTGTGGGACCCTAGCACATCAAAGGTCATCACTAGTAGAGATGTTACCTTCAATGATTCCGTGTTCTTCCATGATGAGAGTGAAAATAGGAAGATGGAGATTGTTGAGGAGGAAGTGCAAGAAAAGGTGAGTGATGATATTCTTGATGATGGTGGAGATGTTAGTACACCCCAAGTGGGTGGAGAGGTTCCCTCCTCTACTCCTAGGAGGGAATCATCACCTATTGTGCAAACTACAAGTATTGCACAAAGGAGACCTAGAAGGCAAATCAAAGCACCTTCTAGGTTTGGTTATGAGGATGATGACACAAATTGGGCAAGAAAGAAATTGAAGCGTCCGGTGGAGGTTCCTAAGAGGCTTGAGTTTAAAGAGATGGCCGCTTATGCACTTATGGTGGCCAAAGAAGTGATAGATTTGGAGCCGTCACCATTTGAGGAAGCCATGGAGTGTAAAGACTACGGAAAATGGCTTGGGGCAATGGAGGAAGAAATACAATCTTTGCTCAAGAATCAAACATGGGAGCTTGTAGAGAAACCTAAAGGCAAGAAAGTGGTTGATTGTAAATGGGTCTACAAGTACAAAGAAGGAATTCCGGGAGTTGAAGAAGCTAGATGCAAGGCAAGGCTAGTTGCAAGAGGCTTTAGTCAAGTTCCGGGTGTGGATTATAATGATATCTTCTCTCCGGTGGTAAGACACACTTCCATATGCACTCTTTTAGCATTAGTTGCATTGCATAACTATGAGTTAGAGCAATTAGATGTAAAAATAGCGTTTTTGCATGGTGAGCTAGAAGAGGAGTTATACATGAGGCAACCGGATGGGTATGTTGTAGAGGGAAAGGAGGATCATGTATGTTTGTTGAAGAAATCATTATATGGTCTAAAACAGTCCCCTAGACAATGGTACAAGCGGTTTGACAAGTGTATGCTTGAAAATGGGTTTTCAAGGAGCGAGTATGATAGTTGTGTGTATATGAGAAAGGTTAGGGATGGTTCCTTGCTATATCTTTTGCTTTATGTGGATGATATGTTGGTAATAGTAAAAGACATGTTTGAATTGAAGAAGGTAAATGAGATGCTAAAAGGGGAATTTGAGATGAAGGATTTAGGAGCGGCTAAAAGAATCTTAGGCATGGAAATCACTAGAAATAGAAGCAAAGGGAAGTTGTATTTGTCTCAAGAAAAATATATTGAGAGAGTCTTGGAAAGATTTCACATTGTTGGCCCATTTGGTTTTGATAATAACATAAATTTTAATAAACAAACATATTACGTTTTGAGATTATTGTGTTAGGTAATATATCCGATCCTTGAAAGGTCGTTGATGGAACCAATAGAAGTTGAAAAGGGTATTACTACTTTACTGTTTCAAGATCAAGTCAATTTCGAAGAATGGTCAATCAGAGATAGTGCAGTGTTCCCAGATTAACAGTCAGAGAAGTAGTCAACGAATTTATTAAGAAAATAATCTTTAGTTTTTATTTTTCTTTTTATTTTTGTTGTGCGGGTGAATAAATCTAGGAAGCACAAGGAAGTTAACTTGGAATTAAGATTAAAAACTAACTCTTAAATTAAAATAACTAACTTTTAATTTAATCTTAAAATAGATTTCTAAAATTAGGTCTTGGCTATTTTTAGCTAAAAGACAAGGGAAGACTTGGAGTAACCACCAAGTTTCTTACCCACTAACTCACGGTTATTGTCCACTACTCCCACATCTAAGGATCATGGGATTATGGCATAACAAGATCTAAAAAGGTATTTAAATGTTTTTTTGATAACCGGCACAATTTGGTGATCAATCAAGAGAGAAAATATTTCCGAAAAATATTTTTGTGCCCAAATTAATTTCGTGAGTTTCATAAATCAAGAAGCAGAAATCTTGAGTGTTTTTAATTGCTTATTAATTCCAAGATTATCTCCTTGTGCAAATCTTGTTTTGTTCATCCATTTTTGAGAAGATTTATTTTGTATGAGTTTTTGAGAGAAATTGTAAATTAGACTTGGGTAAGTCAAAGGGTAATTGAGAGAATTTTTGTAAAGAGAGAAAAGGGAACGAGAAAGAGAATCGAGAAGAGAAGAGAAGGAGAAGAGAGAAGAGAAGAGAAGGAGAACTAGTTTTATGTAATAGAGAAGTATATCTACATAAAATTATTAAGAGAAGTGAAATCGCTAGAGGGTCGTGGCTTTTTCCCACGTTAAATTCTTGTGTTTTTTTTAGTTTTCTTTAATTTGCTTTGAGTATTTTTATCATTGAAAATTCCGCAAGAAAATAGGGCGAAAAAATACTCCTAGGGCAAAACAACAATTCACCCCCCCTCTTGTTGCAGTTCATTGTCTCTAAGTGTTTCTACAATTGGTATCAGAGCCATGTTCCTCATTTGATCAGGAAACCCTGAGAGCCGTATCTTGGTGTATTAGAGATGCTGAAAATGAACGAACGCATGGAAGAAGGGTACTCTACTTAGAGACCACCAATGTTCGACGGCAAATTCTATACGTATCGGAAGAACAGGATGGAGATCTTCATCAAAGCCGAGAACTATCAAGTTTGGAGAGTCATCGAAATTGGAGACTTTGAGGTAACAACTACCAACTCCAATAATGAGACTGTTCCTAAACCTATTACAGAATACGAGAAAGAAGATTTTCAAAAGATGGAAATGAATGCTCTTGCTATCAAATTGCTTCATTGTGGGCTTGGTCCAAACGAACATAATCGCATTATGGGATGCAGAACAGCCAAACAAATTTGGGATCTGCTGGAGGTTACCCACGAAGGAAAGAGTGAAGTAAAGAGTTCCAAGATTGACTTGCTCATGTCTAAATATGAAAGATTTGTTATGGAACCTAAAGAAAGCATTCAAGAAATGTTTATTAGGTTCACGAACATTACAAATGAGCTTGTCTCCCTTGGAAGGCTAATTCCCTCAGATGAACAAGTGCGAAAAATCCTAAGAAGCCTTCCTCAAGATGATCGTTGGAGAGCAAAGGTCACAGCCATGCAAGAATCTAAAGATTTCACAAAGTTTAATCTGGAAGAGTTGGCTGGTTCCCTTATGACTCATGAATTACATCTGGGAACAGCTGACAGTTCCAGGAACAAAGGTCTGGCTCTGACAGCAAACGATCAAGAAGAATCAGAAACTGATGAGGAAGAGGCAGCAATGCTGGTACGAAAATTCAAGAAGTTCTTCAGGAACAACAGGTATAAGAATCCAAGAAACAACAAAGAAAGAGGAACTTCAAATTCCAAAACCTATGAATGCCACAAATGTGGAAGTACCGAGCACTTCATCAAGGATTGCCCACTATGGAAGAATGAGAAAGGTAAAGGAAAAGCAACAGAAACAGGAAGACAACCAACAAAAGGAACCTTCAACAAAGCCGATTTTCGCAAAGCCATGATAGCTGCATGGGGAGAATCCGAAAGCGAGGCCGAAACCGAAGCTCCCGTTGAAGAACAAGTGGCCAATCTCTGTCTCATGGCAACGCATGATGAAAAATCTAAAGGAAAAGAGGTACTGTCTTCAGATCCATTTTCTGATTACTTATTCAAATTGGATAAACATAGATTAATTAAAATGATTTTAGAGTCTCACGAAAATTTAGAAAAACAAATAGCCATCTGTCTCCAGACAGAAAAAGACCTTAAGGTTTGCAAAGACCAAATATCCTACCTTAATTCTTTTAGGTCCGATGTGCAAACTCGATTTTTTGAATTGCTAGATAATAATGTGATGTTAAAATAAGCTATAGAAAAGGTTAAAGAAGAGAACATCATGTTAAACATAGAATTAAATCAACTTAAGTATCAAGAAATGGAATTGAGTTATGAGTTTAATAAAGAGATTAAATGCGTCCTTCTTCAAATGAAATTAGACTTAGAAATGGATTCTTAATGCTAAAACCAAAGGAACCGAAGGTTTAGGATATAACAAACATGATAAAAAGAAAAAGGTCTACGTTGATCTCCCAAGTAAAAAGGTCTGTTTCTTTTTTGGCAAGAGTGGGCACCTGAAACATCAATGTTTAAAAAGGGAACAGCATAACAAAACGAACCAAATATATGTCGATAGAGTTTGGATTAAGAAATATGATTCTTGTATAATCGACATGGAACCCAAGGATGGCGGGGTTCCACCCTCTAACAACTAAGTTCGTTTTGCAGGTTCTAGTGAGAGGGAACAGCTCATGGTATCTCGACAGTGGCTGTTCCAAGCCCATGACAGGCGATAGATCAAAATTTCTCTCACTAGAAGCCTATGATGGAGGAACTGTGACCTTTGGCGACAACATGAAAGGTGAAATCATTGCAAAAGAAAAGATAGGAAGGTCAAGTTCCCATGCTATAGATAATGTAGTTTTGGTCGAGAATTTAAAGCACAATCTTTTAAGTATTTCTCAATTTTGCGACAAAGGTAACTCTGTAAACTTTACTTCTAAAAGGTGCATCATTTCTAGGAACGACACAGGAGACATCATTCTGGAAGGAATCAGAAAAGGGAACACCTACGTGGTGGACCTGCACACTGTTCCCAAAACCAGTTTAACATGTCTGAGTGTTATAGAAGATGACCCTCTTCTTTGGCATAAACGATTAGGTCATGCTAGTTTTTCATTGCTTAATACTTTACGATCTAAAGACATAGTAAGAGGATTACCGTCCCTTAAATTTCAAAAGAATGAAGTATGTGATCCTTGTGCCAAAGGAAAACATGCAAGGTCATCCTTCAAACCTAAAAATGTCGTGACCACCTCAAGACCACTTGAATTAATTCATATGGATCTTTGTGGACTTATGAGAATCCAAAGTCGTAGCGGTAAGCGATATGTATTTGTTATAATTGATGAATACAGTAGATTTACATGGACTTTATTTTTATCTGGCAAAGACGAGGCTTTTGATGAATTTGTTGCATTCGCTACTAAAATTCAGAAATCTAGTAACAATCAACTTGTCCACATAAGATCAGATCATGGAAAAGAATTTGAAAATTCAAAGTTTATGGATTATTGTAATGAGCATGGTTTAAGTCACAATTTTTCCGCACCTAGAACACCACAACAAAATGGTGTGGTTGAACGTAAAAATAGAACCTTAGAGGAAATGGCTAGAACCATGTTAATAGCTAGTGGTCTACCTAGAAATTTTTGGGCCGAAGCCGTCAATACTGCATGCTATATATTAAATCGCGTTTTAATTAGACCAATCACTTCTCAAACCCCCTACGAATTATTTAAAGGAATTAAACCTAATATTTCATATTTTCGAGTCTTTGGATGTCGATGTTTTGTGCATGTTAATGGAAAACGAAATGTAGGTAAATTCGATGAAAGAAGTGATGAAGCAGTATTTCTTGGCTATTCATCTCACAGTAAAGCTTATAGAGTTTATAATAAGAAAACTGTGTGTGTTGAGGAATCTGTTCACATAATATTTGATGAAACTAACTTTATGACAAGTGAACAACAAACAGGTGATTTTAAGATAGGTCTTGCTAATTTGGATGATGAAGAAATTATACAAAAGGAGCAAGATCAAGAAGAACAACAACAGGTTCAGAATGTTGAACCAAATCAAGAACTGGAGCCACAGGCAGAATTGGAACAGCCTGCAGTTCCTAATCCAGATATCCCAAGAGAAGTTCAAGAAGAAAGAAATGATGCTGAACCAAATCAGAATCAAGTCAGTGAGCCTGCTTCCATATCTGTCTCCACCAGAGACTTTGTTCCAAGACTGTGGAAACACCAAAAATCACATCCACTAGACTTGATCATAAGCGATATGAATAAAGGCATACAAACAAGGTCACAAATGAGAAACTTTTGTGCACACTTTGCTTTTCTATCAACAATGGAACCCAAGAATCATGAAGAAGCTTTACAAGATTCGGATTGGGTGGTAGCAATGCAAGACGAATTGAATGAGTTTGAAAGAAACAAAGTATGGCACTTGGAACCTAAACCCAAGAACAAGAAGATAATTGGGCTGAAATGGGTATTCAGGAACAAGCTGGACGAGCATGGCACAATAGTTAGAAACAAAGCAAGATTGGTGGTAAAAGGATACAATCAACAGGAAGGTATTGACTATACTGAAACTTTTGCTCCCGTAGCTAGATTAGAAGCTATTAGAATTCTTATTTCTTTTGCTGCTTTCATGAATTTTAAATTATATCAAATGGACGTAAAATGTGCATTCTTAAACGGGTTTCTAGAAGAAGAAGTATTTGTGGAACAACCACCTGGCTTTGAAAACCCAATTTCTCTGGATCACGTCTACAAGCTTGATAAAGCTCTTTATGGGCTAAAACAGGCACCTAGACAATAGTACGGGAGATTATCTAAGTTTTTGATTGATAACAAGTTCATACGTGGTAAAATTGATAAAACCTTATTCTTTAAGAAAAAAGGTTCAAATATTTTAGTTGTTCAAATCTATGTTGATGATATTATTTTTGGTGCTACTAATGAATCGCTATGTAAGGAATTTGCCGACCTAATGAGTAATGAATTCGAAATGAGTATGATGGGAGAATTAAATTTCTTCCTTGGTTTGCAAATTAAACAAACTGCTAACGGTATTTTTATTCATCACCAAAAATACATAAAAGATCTTCTAAAGAAATATGGACTAAATAATGCTAAGACAAACCATACACCCATGGCCACTAACATAAGATTAGACGAAGACTCTAACGGAATTAATGTTGACCAAACGATGTATAGAGGCATGATAGGATCACTACTATACTTAACAGCTAGTAGACCCGATATATCCTTTAGTGTTGGTTTGTGTGCTAGATTTCAATCAAATGCTAAAGAATCACATCATACAGCAGTAAAAAGGATTCTAAGATATTTAAAGGGAACAAATGACTTATCCCTATTTTATCCTAAAAGTGATGTCTATGACTTGAAAGGGTATAGTGATGCAGATTATGCTGGTGATCTTGTGAATAGAAAAAGCACTTCAGGAATGGTACAGTTTCTTGGATCTTATTTGGTATCATGGAGTTCCAAGAAACAGAACACAGTAGCTTTATCCACTGCAGAAGCTGAATATGTAGCAGCAGCAGCCTGCTGTTCCCAAATGCTTTGGATTAAACAACAGCTAAGAGATTTTGGTATTAAACTTGAATGTGTTCCTATTTATTGTGATAATACTATGGCTAATTGCATTTCTAAAGATCCGGTGCATCATTCTAGAGTTAAACATATTCATATTATACACCATTTTCTTAAGGATAATGTAGAGCATAAAAATATTATTGTTAAACATGTCAATACTAGTGATCAAGTTGCAGATATTATGACTAAACCGCTTCCAAGGGAACAATTCGAAAAGATGAGGTTGGAGCTAGGTATGATCAAGCTTCACTAAAGTTTAATGCTAGTATTCCTCCTCAAAACAACTTGAAAAATTAGAAAGGTTCAATCAACCACAACAACCAAGATTGATTATTCAATCACTGCGAGATTTGGGTATGCTTCTATTTAAGTATGTGTCTTAAACTTTATCTTGAGTGCTTGCATTAAATGATTAGACCAAGTAGCATAACTTATTTCATATTATTTTATATATATATTATTATCCACATATTATAAATTTTCTTTTCGAAAAATCACAAAAATTTATTTTTATTTTCCACAAATTCTAGAATTTCATTTTATTTTAATTTATTTCGGTGAGCCAACATTATTTATGAAATGGAAGACGGATCATCGAGGTGTTTCGGAAAGTAGTTATCTAAATCGATATATTCAACGAACTAAGCTTAATTAATAACTACCCTTACACCTCCTAAAACCGCCAATATAGAAGTAGTACAAACTCTTCACTAACCGTCCCTTCACAACTTTATAACCCTACACTCCTCATGTCACATCAATCACTCACAAAACCCATTAATTGTACTACTCCTAGCAAAACCGTCAAACCCATTTTCCTTCTTCAACCTTCATCAATTCATCTCTCCATCACCATGAAATCTCCCAAGACTTCATCTACCATTAACACCAAAGGAAAGGCACCCAAATTTATACAACCGGAACCACTACAAGTCATTCACCCTTCATCCGACAACCCTCAATCATCAACTCCCTCATCTCAACCCAAATCATCTAAACCCATGCATGTTGGCACAAAAAGGGCTTTTTCCACCAAAGAAAGCTCATCTTCAAAACCGGCAAAAAGGGCCAAGGTTGTGGATCCTGATTGTGCTGAAGAAGTTGCAAAGGAGATGTCCGTAGGTTTTGGATTGGACAAATATTGGTAAGACTCTACTCCCTTTCCTTAATTACACGCCATTTTAAGTAATCAAGGTTGGGAAGAATTAATGAGTAATTTTTCTTGTAATCCGATTTACCCACATCTCATGAGAGAGTTTATTCAAAATTTTACAATTGATAATGGGGTTTGTTCAAGCATGATTAAAGATATTAAAATCGAGTTTAATAGTTTAATGTTGGGCGAATGGTTCGAAGTTCCTGTGGTAGGGTTTGATACATATTATGTTGGGTCGAAGATCGTTTTTTCTGGCATTACCGAGAAAACCGTTTTGAAATTTCTTGGTCAAGAAGATAAGAAGAGATTTAGTCACATGTCTCTGTCTCCGTTACACAAATTACTTTACAACATCGCCCGTAGATTCATTTTACCCCGCAATTCTAAGCGGAGTGAAGTCAATTTACGCGATGCAACGTTGATTTACTGCATGGCTAATCACATTAATATTAATTTTCCATCATTGATGGTGTCACATTTATCCGAGTGCATTGAGAAAGGTGTTATGGTTGGATATGGTGGTTTGTTGACTTGCATTTTTAAGAAGTTTGGAGTCCCATTTGATGGACTAGAATTCCCTATGAGCGCCAATAATAAAATAAGTGAGAGGTGTCTTACTAATTTGCATCTCCAATTAAACGAAAAAGGGATTCTAGAACATGCCATTGAGGAGGTAGATGTGAGTTCTTATGAAGAAGAAGAGGAGAAAGTAGAAAAAGAAGAAGAGGAGGAAGGAAAAGAAGAAGAAAAAGGAGATCAGGAGGATGTTCCCACTGCCACCACTGAGGCAGAAAGGGAACAGGAGGAGGCTGTGAGTAAGGGGGAATAGTTTGAGGGAGAAGAAGAAGTGGAACAGGAAGAGGATGAGGACCTTCATGTGCCTCTAAAGAAAATCAAGAAACCTTCCGTGCACACACCAAGGAAGAGCAGGAGGTTAGCTTCTAAAAGTTCCTCGAGCCAACATGATGATATTACTTCTCCAACCCCTCCATCACCAAAACCTGAATCACCCACACCATTCCACATTCCATCATCACCACCATCACCAATTCCCACTCCACCGTCACCCACTGGTTTTGATAGGGATTCCTCACCATTTCCTCCTACTCCAATTGATCTTCTCCTCACCAAATTTGATTCCTTGCAGTCTCAATTATGCGCTTTCCAAAGTGAAGTTCGTGCCTCACTCTCCACTCTTGAAGAGCAGTTGTCCCAGAAGGAGTCCCGTCTTGGTGCGAAGCTCGATACTGTGGAAGTGCAGACAGAATATGTAGATGAGGAGACTGCTGCCTGATCCCTTCTGTTTCTGTTCTACTGTTTTAATTAATTTTTGTTGGCCACATCATTTGTAATCTTTAAACAATTTTTTTTGCTTTACTTTGCGTACCTGCTGGGGTACAAAACAATTAACGTATGTTTATACTACTAACCAACACTTTTTAATCCTTCATATTATCTTTTATTCTCAAAATGGAGATTAAAAAAGCAAGATATCAAAGGGGAGGAAAACCACTGCCAAAATATCAACAAAAAAAGAAAAGACCCATCCCAACCATTAGCAATCCTGCTCATCGAGACCAAAGGAGGTATTCTAACGTCGTAAAAGGCATCCATATTGAAGAAGGTGAAACGTCTGGAAAAAACCATTCGAACAGAAACACTCAAAATGCTACAGAAGTGCAAGAAAACCCAGTAATTTTGAATAACCTCAAATGGGCTGCGCATGTAGAAGTTGAAGGGCCACAAATAATTAAGCAGGTTACGAACTCCATAGCAGGTATGGACATTCCCTACAAGTATATGTCTGCCTTATCTCATACCTCTTTCCTTCTGTTTTTTGAGAATGAAGAGAAGTTAAACTTAGCACTGGAAGAATGAAGAATCATCAACCTTAAGAGCAATTTGTCCTGATATTCGAAAATGGTTGGGTAACGAATATAATATGAGTAGAATAACTTGGATTGAATGTAGCGGGATAAACCCGAAATGCTGGAGTTATTAAACATTAATGTCAATTGGGGAAACATGGGGGAAGGTTTTGAAAATGGACCATGAGTGTAACGGTTTGAATAGCATAACGTCGGCAAGAATGATGATCAAAACAACTGTGCTAGAGAAGATAGAAACCACTATGAAACTGGTATGGGGATCGGGTACATGTATGGTATGGGTAAAAGAAGTGGAGGAATGTGAGTGTAGGTTAAAACTATATACTTCGAGAGATGGAGATGTTATTGAAGAAGGCATGACTTTGGGAGAAAAAGAATGTTGCTTAGAAGAAACAGGAAGACCAAAGTATACACAGTACGTTGAAAGGGCTGTTGAACATGCTGGGTGTCTGAATATTGTTCAGAGAGAACAAAGTGGAGCTGTGATAGTCAAAGCACAGGCTGAACCTAATGGCCAACATAACGGTGAACCTACTGGCCAACATAATAGTGACACAATAAGCAGCCCAACTGATGATATGAGGGGACATGAGAAAGCCTACTGTGAAGGAAGGAATGAGCAGGGAGAGAATGAAGCAGCATGCATGAATGGGTCCAATCTTAACAGTGTATCTGAGACTGTAGGGGTAATTAATAAAGAGGATGATGCATAAACACAGAATAGTACAAAAGAGCTTAGTGTTGATCTGAACAACCAGGTAACAGAATTCAATGTGGAAATACAAAATGAGGTGAATGTTGTGGTAAGAGATGAGGCAGCAGGTCATAATGTGGAGCAATGTGAAGATAATGTTAGAGATGCGAATAACCAAAGACAACAAAGCATAGTAAATGATGATCAGATACAGGTGATAATTAGGGAAAACATTATGGAGTATAGCTGCTTTGATCCCATCTCAACTATTGAATACCAAATACCCACTCTAAACCCAGTGAGCAGTACAGTGAATGAGGGGTCAAAAAGCGTGCAAAACAGAAAACAAAGAGGCAGGCCTAAAAGAAAAGTACTATCCCTTCCAGAGCCGCTCTTTGTCCCATCTACTCCACCCATGAGCAGTGATGAAGCAGTAGAAACATGGAACACCGCAAAACGCATTGGTATCAAGTCATCAAATGAAGGGGTTGTCTTATCTCTCTTGAGAAAATCAAAGAGACTAGAAGCTTTGGGGAACAAAAACCCGACTGGATCGCTGTAAGTTTTTGTTTTCTCCTTTTGAACTCCCTGGTGATTTAATTATGTTTCAATTATGAGTTTGATTTCATGGAATGTAAGGGGCCTTGGGAGAGGTGAAAAGTGCATCACAATAAAAAAATCTGATCAAGAAGTATAGTTTGTCTGTGTTAGGACTCGTGGAAACAAAACATAGAAACTCGTTTTGCACTCGTGTTAGGCGTATGTGGGGTAATGATACGTATGATTGGTGTGAATCCTTAGCTTCAGAGACGAGTAGTGGGGGACTAATTTCCATCTGGGACCCAACCGTATTTTGTGTTGAACAGAGGTATATTGATAATAGATGGATCTTGTTAGAAGGATCCATGGTGAAAGATAATTTTGAATGTTGTGTGGGAATTGTTTATGGACCTTGTGATAGACTGGGGAGGTATCATGTGTATGAAAACTTGAAACAGCTGCTGCAGGGTATTAATAAGCCGATCTTATTGATGGGGGATTTCAATGAAGTGCTAAAACCTAACGAAAGGGTAGGTCAATTCAGATATGACAGGAGGATAAGGGAATTTGCAAACTGGGTCCAGGAATTACTCTTAATTGACATTCCACTACATGGTGTCCAGTTTACATGGGCTAGATTGAACTCGCGAAGTAAGCTTGATAGGTGTTTATGCACAAATGAGTGGTTGATGAAATACCCAGTGCTGAGATTGGAGGGACTACAAAGAGGAACCTCAAACCACAACCCTATACTATTATCCTTACAAGATCAGGTAAATTGGGGTCCAAAACCCTTCAGATGCTACGATGCATGGTTTTCTAATCCGACTTTCAAAGAGTTTATTGAGTCCGAATGGAGAAACCTTCCCAATATGAGTGCAGGTAATAAATTAAAAGCTCTAAAAGCACCATTGAAGAGTTGGAGCAAGGAAAGGTTTGGAGAGATTGATTTGCGAATCAGAAAATTGGAGATGGTAATCCATGAATTACAGGAGAATGGAGAAATGAGGCAACTAGATGACATGGAAGCCTCCCGATTAAGTGCAGCGCAATGCCAACTACATTCTTGGCAAATTCGTCGAGAGAGAATATGGAGACAAAAGGCAAGATCGTATGGCTTCAGTCACAAAGATCATAATACAAAGTTCTTCCATGCTTCTACTATTCTTAGAAGAAAGAGGAATAAGATAATAAACCTTGAGATTGATGGGAACTTGGTAACTGGGGTGGAAAACTTGAAGAGAGAAATAAACAGTTACTTTGAACAGAGATTTGCTCAAGGAGAGATGCCTCCACTGGATTTTGATTTAGGTGATCATCATATGGTGAGTATGGAAGAAAATCAATTCCTTGAAGCCGTACCAACTAGAGAAGAAGGAAAAGAAGCTGTGTGGGCTTGTGGTGTTGATAAGGCACCTGGGTATGATGGCTATAATTTTAAGTTCTTCAGGGAAATGTGGGAGGTAATCAAAGACGATATCTATGCGTTTGTCATTCAGTTCTTAGAACATGGAGATGTGGCTAGGGCAACTAATATGACATGGGTTACACTAATTCCAAAAGTGGGGACCCCGACATCTATTGATGATTATAGGCCTATTAGCATGGTAGGCGCCTTGTATAAGATCATTTCAAAGCTGATCGCAAACAGGTTGAAGAGGGTAATGGCTCCACTCATCGATGAATCTCAGAGTGCATTCGTGCTTGATAGACAGATTCTAGATGGAGTCCTAGTGGCTAATGAAGCAATCACATGGTTGAAAAAGAAAAACATACCAGGGGCTCTCCTCAAATTGGGTTTTCAGAAAGCTTACGACTCAGTCAAGTGGTCTTTCTTGAAGCAAGTCTTGGGAAAATTGGGTTTTGGCTCCAATTGTACTAAATGGATGATGACTTGTGTTAGTACAGCTTCTCTGTCGATACTCCTCAATGGTACTCCACTCAAGCCTATAAAGATGGAAAAGGGTTTGCGACAAGGAGACCCTCTTTCCCCCTATTTGTTCATACTTGTAAGTGAAGCTCTAGTGTGCCTCTTGAAGAAAGCGGAAAATCTTAATCTTATCGAAGGGGTGTCAATTGGGAAAAACAAAGTACAACTTAAACATCTCCAATTTGCGGATGACACTTTGATATTTGTACCTAAGGATAGGAGGGTGGTGACCAATTATTTCCGCATATTAGATGTCTTCACCTTACTATCGGGTCTGCGGCTCAATTATAGTAAATCAAAGATCATCTCGTGGTGTTCTGGAGCACACGATTGGGCTAAGTCTATCGCTAGTGATAATGGGTGTGGATATAAAACTTGTCCAATTTCGTATCTTGGTCTACCTTTGGGGGCAAATATGAGTAATTGTGCAGCTTGGAAGCCTGTGATTTCAAAGATTGAGAGCAAGCTTTCGGCTTGGAAGGTCAAATTACTATAAAGACCAGGAAGACTCATATTGATTAAGAGTGTGCTTAATAGTCTTCTCATATACTATATGAGCATGTTTAAAATGCCCAAAACTGTTGCTCAAAAGATTGTCAATCTTCAAAGGAGATTCTTTTGGGTGGAGTCGGCAAACGGGGTTATGTAAGGCCCTAGTGTGAAATGGTCCACAATTGAATTACCAAGATCTATTGGTGGACTTGGAGTGGGAAATATTCTACATAAAAATCTCATTCTTCTTTTCAAGTGGTGGTGGAGATTCTCTAAATGTGAAGATAGCCTATGGAAGCGAATCATTATTTCTGTTCATAATATCAAAGGCTTGAAAGCCTCATCACAAACATTCTGTGGCGTTAAAAATGGTATATGGGCGAAATTGTTAAGTGAAGATGGGGATACTTCTCAAATAAGAGAAATTCACTAGTAAAAAAATCCTTATTTGTATCTTGTTTTTAAGCTCATTTGTATCTCATATTGAGGGTTACTAACAAGTGGGTTACAAATAACATATTATTTGTATCTCTTGAAAACCCAAGATACAAATAAGGGTTATTTGTATCCCCTATTTCAAACAGGGGATACAAATAACCTATTATTTGTATCGCGTTTTACATACATGCGATACAAATAATGGGTTATTTGTATCCCCTGTTTGAAATAGGCGATACAAATAACCCTTATTTGTATCTAGGGTTTAAAATAGGGGATACAAATAACCCAGTTATTTGTATCCCCTTTTTAAACCTTAGATACAAATGACTTTTTTTTTTTCAATTAAAAAAACATATATAGCCCTATATATCTATATCATCACGGGATTATTAATATAAATATAATATATATCTATAGAAGTTATTCAAGGCTATAATATATATTTATATATAATATACGATTAAATAATATGTACATTAATTAGAAAATATTGTATTACATAACATCCACAACTACACTTAATTAAAATTAGAAAATATGATCCACAAGTACACTACTATTACATTAACAAGTTAATTAAAATAACATTTACTTTAACAAAAAGTTCAATCTAAAGTACTTTGCCCATTGCTCACGGACTTCATCTATTTCATCTTGGCTATATGTGCTTGATCTTGCAATATACTCCTTCAAAACAAATAATAAACAAAACAAATTAAAATAAATACATTATTCTTCCGGCACGCGCGCATTCCATACAATAACACCCTATATCTATATTGTAACCTTGAAAGCAAATAACAAAACAAAAAACACATTCCGAAATTCACCAAATACAAAAATTCTGCAGAAATTTCGGCAGAGTTCCGTTTGTAAAATGAATAATCCAAAAACTTTTAAACTCATGTACCTGCAAATAAACACAATACAATAAAAGTGGTGTTCATAACCACCTTCATTCTTTCTCGTACCAACCAAATAATTTCCCAAAGTACAATGAAAGTGGTGTTCATAACCACTTTTTCTCCAATCTAAACTATTTAACTAAACAACCATCCCAAAACATCATCAACACTTTTAATCTCCACATCCATTATTCTCCTTAAAGCTAATCTACACGACCCATCAAAATGTGTATAAACAAGCTGACTTGGTTCGAAAATTAGCTGACTTGTTGTTTGATCTATAGAGAAAAATCAGCGGGAAGATGAATGATTTGGATTTACACATACGGACGAGAATTAGGTTTTCAATGCAGAATGTGAATCCACATATTATATGGTGTTAAAAAGTGATCAGGAGAACACAACAATGCAGAAAATGACACAAACAATCAACTTCACCACATTATCAATTTTATTGGAATAGGACAACACAAAGAATGCATAAGCTGTTATGTTGAGAATTCAAAAACACACAAAAAACAACATCACAAAGAATCTTATAAGTTATACTAAATTTCTTTGCTATTTGAGTTGTTTGTTCTTAATGAATTCATTTTAGTGTGCATCATTCGAGATTGAAGCAAGTCTAAACCAAGTTTTGAGCAGGTATTTAGATTGAAACTTACTACTTTATTATGGTACAAGTGCTACATGTTTATGTTGCTTATTGATGCAGATGATGCATATTGAAGACTTGAAGCTGCTCGCTTTGCCTTTTACCTCAGTGACTTCACCTTCCATCAATGATTATACTATCTGCAATCAAATGAACACGCAATAATCCCAATATTCACATTTAAACATATATGTTTATAGCAAAAGGTCAAATGAGAATCAGTATTATAGTATGTAGAGCTCATAGTGATCACCAATAAAAGGCCTTAATTTAAGCATTATGATACAGTTAAGATATCAAGGAAAATGCAAGTAAATCTGCATATTCATCTTATTGTTACAAACCTTATATTTAATAAGTAGCTAGCTAGCTTACTCGTGTAATGTTGGACATGCCAAGTTCTATTTCGCCTTTCTCACTACCTAAAAATACTACAGTCTGCAGGGAATTTAAAGAACACACAACCTAAGTTCAAAAAAAAGGATTAAATGAAAATGTCATGAATCAATAAGTTGATACTTGAGGCCTCAATATAAAATATTTTACTTTAATTTAAGGGGTAGTTGAGATCGAAACTTGACCTTTTTATCACGTTAGTTTTTGATACATTGTTAAGAAATAGAACCAACTTAATAAAAGGTTAAGTTGATAGTCAAGACTCATAATATGTTATTTATATGTACTCTAACAGTAATTGTGATCAATTGAAAATGAGGTAGACGTACGTACGTACCTTAATCTTTGCTTCCTGCGAAACAAGTATATAAAGGAAATCAAATTAGTTGCCATTTAAAGTTAATAACCACAACTATAACAAAATATAATCAACGGTTGAGATCGCATGTATGATAGTCAACTTTAAATCAATCACTATAGAATTACCTAACACGAAAAATGACGATAATTACTTGGTAAAAATGACGCTGAGATTCGACAGTTGCAAGCCTTTGAAGATCTAATTCTTGCAACTTTAAGTAGGGATTTCTGTTCTTGAATGCCAAACCAGGGACAAGGCTTAATCAATAACGTACAAAAAAGGAAAATCATTCAGATCTTTACCCTACCTTATAGAATACCAACAAATCATAAAACACGAGTTGAGCTAACTTAAGTGAAGAATAAGAGAAAAATGGCGAGGAATCAAAGCAGACCACGAACAACACAAATGGGCGGATTTTCAGAAAGGAGGAATCGAAGCAGACCTGGAAAAAATTCATAAAATCAATGGAGCAATGAACAACACATGTAAGAACACAAAAGAATTGAAGCAGATACCTTGAAGCAGACCATGGTTTAATTGAATCTGAATTTTAGACAAACAAACCAAGGAATTGGTTTCAATACGACTTCGTTCGTGCGAATATAGTTTGAATCTGAAGTTTTAACTTTCATCATGAAACTCCATTGGATAATTAAACTATGCTATCTACACAATTTAATTAGTTTAGCATCACATTAAACATGGTAAGAATAATAAATCAATTAGATGCATCTTAACAATGAGTCAGTTTGATTGTCAAATAGAATGCATAAGAATTAACCCCAGCACGCAACAGAGAAATAAGAACGTTGAACAAGCACTTGTAGAAAAATTGATATGTCGAAAGAAACACACTATAAATATGAATATTTGAAGAGTGTTGAACTTCAAGAAGAGTACTTACCAACGTGTCACCAGATTCGAATGAATGAATAGATTGAACCCAGCCAGAAGATTCGAACAACTTTCGATTTCGGGTTTACTGGAAAACTGCAGAGATGAAGAACCCAGTTTAAGAACGAACGAACAGATGAAGAATAGAAAAGGCGAAGTTTAGGGTTTGATTTATGGCAGAGATGAAGTTTCAGAGATGAAAGGGCAAATTTACCTCTTGAAATTGCAGATGAAACGAATTAAAATCAAACCCGTAAAAGAAAATCTACAACCAGAAAATTTCAGCAATGGCAAAGATGGCGAAATTGCAGATGAAATGGCAGAGATGAAGTTTCTGAAATGGCGAAATTAAAATCAAACCCGTAAAAGAAAATCTACAGCCAGAAAAGTCATTTGTATCTTGAAATTAAAATCAAACCAAAATGAAAGGAGGAGATGAAGTTTCAGAATTGGCGAATTTACCTAATTTCTTGTTCAGAGATTTTGTTCAGAGATGAAATTGCTTGAAATGGAGATGAATAGTTACTTGAAATCCCGCTTCTAATTTCTCTAATTTCATTATTTGTATCTTGTGTTTAAACACACGATACAAATAATAGTCATTTGTATCGGGTGTTTAAACACAAGATACAAATAAGTATTATTTGTATCCCTTGTTTATACACGCGATACAAATAATCATTATTTGTATCCCTTGTTTATACACGCGATACAAATAATCATTATTTGTATCCCTTGTTTATACACACGATACAAATAATCATTATTTGTATCCCTTGTTTATACACACGATACAAATAAGGTTTATTTGTATCTTTTGTTAAAATATAAGATACAAAAAGTATTATTTGTATCTTTTATTTCAACAAAAGATACAAATAGGGGGTAACAAATGAGACTTTTTTTACTAGTGATTGTTGAAAGAAACATGCAAATTAGTGTTGGAGATGGGACAACGACTCTGTTTTGGCATGATCATTGGTGCGCTGGAGGGCCTTTAAAGGATTCATTTCCTAGACCATTTTTGATATCACTTCAAAAGGACGCACTAATTTGTCATATGAGAGAATGGAATGATGATAGATGGTCTTGGAATTTTAGATGGAGGCGTCAATTATATGAGTGGGAAAGGAGGGATGTCGAACAACTGAATCTCAATGCAACTCTAATCTCCCCTCGACCTGGAATAAAGGATGATATTAGCTGGAAAGGTGGAAATTCAACATCCTTTCCCATCAAGGATATTCGTGATACCCTATATGCATCATATACTCCTGTGCTCCCTAAGGAAGTATCTGATCTGATCTGGAGAACCAAAGCACCGCCTAGAGCTCTGCTGGTTATTTGGTTGGCGAATCTGAATAAATTGAAAACAGGAGACACTCTCATCAACAAAGGAGTGATTGAGCCCAGGTTTGGTCTTTGCCCCTTCTGTGATATATTGATTGAATCTAATTCTCATGTTTTATTTTCTTGTACATTTTCATGGAGAATCTGGATGGGTGTAATCCAATGGTGGGGGGTTTGTGGAGTCTTACACAACAATCTGCCGACATAAAAAACCCCGCGAGGGGAAAAAGCCATTGGATAAGGGGGCCAAGAGACTGGCCACTCAAATAGCATGTGAGTGGTGCATGCAATCGAAACACTAGTGGAAAAAATCACATTTGCTGCGGTTTTTAGGCCACTATAGGCTGCGGTTTATGACCCAAGCATTTATAGTAGCAGCTGATAGCATTAAATAAACGCTGCGGTTGAAAAACGCAGCAAAGAATATTATTAAAGGCTGCGGTCATTAAAGGAAACCGCAGCAAATAATGTGTATCAGAAATGTAAAATGGAGCCTGATTAAAGGCTGCGGTCAGCCCAAAAAACCGCAGCCTATATAGTATTTTTTTTTTTTAATTTTTTTTTGTTTAATAAATATTTCTATATATTATAACCATTATCAAATAATAATTATATAACAATAATACAGCAGCTATAATCACCAATAATTATCATTAAAATAATAATTTAAGTACATATACAAATAGAGTATATATAAATATATAATATATATACATATATAGCATATACAAAAACGTACACCACTACGGAAACATATATACTACCAACATAAATTAGCAAGATAGACGGCAACTTTGTCTTTCACCTTGCGCATTTCCGTGTCCGTTATTTGGCGTGTTTCCCTTGGAGTGTCGTATAAAATCTACAAAGATAAAATAATTATAAGAATTTATTAAATGTTATTATATATATTATAGACATCAATAATTTAAAAACATCAAAAATACTTACTGAATCAATTTTTTGTACCCCGTCTTTCTTCACGGCTTCTATGATATCATCCATAAATTTGAGAACGTAGTAGCCGCACGAAACGCTATCATTTTGACGAAAGCACTATGAAAGAATATATTATATATACATATATGTTAGTGCCAAAACGCTTCAAAACTTTGAAAATTGCAACTTAACACTTCATTTAAAGCATATGACAATAATTTTTGCTTCTTACTACTTCAACACAAAAATATACACCAATTAGTGATGTGTGTCAAGTTTCATGCGTAACAAACCACGTTTGAGCTACTTTATACGCGAAAGTGCCAAAAAAAACTTTAAAAAACCTAAAAAAACGCAACTTAATACCCAATTTGAAGCATATGACTAATATTTTCAATTCTAACCACTTCAACATAATAAAATATACTTATTAGTGTTGTGTGTCAAGTTTCATGCGAAACAAATCACGTTTAAGCTACTTTAAGCGCGAAAATGCCAAAAAAGCTTAAAAAACCTTAAAAACGCAACTTAATACCCAATTTGAAGCATATGACTAATATTTTCAATTCTAGCCACTTCAACATAATAAAATATACTTATTAGTGTTGTGTGTCAAGTTTCATGCGAAACAAATCACGTTTGAGCTACTTTAAGCGCGAAAATGCCAAAAAAGCTTAAAAAACCTTAAAAACGCAACTTAATACCCAATTTGAAGCATATGACTAATATTTTCAATTCTAGCCACTTCAACATAATAAAATATACTTATTAGTGTTGTGTGTCAAGTTTCATGCGAAACAAATCACGTTTGAGCTACTTTAAGCGCGAAAATGCCAAAAAAGCTTAAAAAACGTTAAAAACGCAACTTAATACCCAATTTGAAGCATATGACAATAATTTTCAATTCTAACCACTTCAACACAATAATATATACCTATTTGTAATGTGTGTCAAGTTTCATGCATAACAAACCACGTTTGAGCTACTTTAAGCGCGAAAATGCCAAAAAAGCTTAAAAAACCTTAAAAATGCAACTTATTACCCAATTTGAAGCATATGACTAATATTTTCAATTCTAACCACTTCAACATAATAAAATATACTTATTAGTGTTGTGTGTCAAGTTTCATGCGAATCAAATCACGTTTGAGCTACTTTAAGCGCGAAAATGCCAAAAAAGCTTAAAAAACCATAAAAACGCAACTTAATACCCAATTTGAAGCATATGACTAATATTTTCAATTCTAACCACTTCAACATAATAATATATACCAATTAATAATGTGTGTCAAGTTTCATGCGTAACAAACCACGTTTGAACTACTTTGTGCGCGAAAGTGCCAAAAAAGCTTAAAAACGTAAAAATTGCAACTTATATCAATTCATTTTAAGCATATGACAATATATATCAAATGATGTTATATGTACCTTTACAGGTTTCCATTTCGGGTATGTGGCTCTCACAGCAGATCCCATTTCTCCGCGCAGTTTCTTCATCACACTGAAACATATGGGGAAAGAATAAATATTTATTTAATACTATTTATTATAACACTTGTTGACAATTTATAAACTTACGCATTCAACAAAGCTTTGAACTTTATGTTGCGAGGCATGGCTTGTCCTTGATGTAATGAGTCGAAAACGTGCACCGTATTCTCCATAGGACATATTACCAAAAGTATCCAATGCATACTACAAAAATCACGAATTCAAAATATAAGTCCGATTTAAAAAATCAAAATATAAGATTAATTTCAAAAATAAAATTAATCACCTTTCATAGTATGGGGCCAAAATGAACGTGTATTTAGATGCAAAGGAATGTTTCAAAGCACGTTCAACATATGCTTTGACGTCATCTGGATCACTCTCACTCTTTGCACCCGAAATCGACTCAGGACAAAACCATCCAAATTTTATTGGAGGTTCGAGGCAATTCAGCTC